>VCCN01005991.1:713582-723816 GCA_006491835.1 Architeuthis dux | reverse complement strand
CCTTGTCTACAAGAAAATATTAAGCAATATTTAGAGCCGTGGTTCTTAACCAAGAGAGCATGTCTCCTGGGGAGTGGGGGAGGGGGAGTAATTCCAAGAGGGGGTACGAGCCCATGGGGGGGAAAAAAAAGTAAGAATGTCTCAAATTATTTTGGGAATTCTCTTAATAAGTATTTGCATAATATTGTGATGAAAATAATACATTAAAATTCTTCTTTTTTTCCACAGATTTGCATCACCCATTATTAAAGGAGGGATCTTTTATCATTTGGTCGGATGTGTGAGGGGCAAAGTCCATCTACTAATGGGGGCATGGTGGTAAAATGGTTAAGGACCACTGATTTACAGTTATACACCACCCCACCATCCAAAAGTAGAGTGTTCCTACAAAAAAAAACTCTTGTAAGCCGAAATGGTGTAAAGCAAAGAAGCAATTACCATTAATTTATATGGGAAAAGATTTTGAGCATTCCCAAACCCCAAAAATAGGGATGATGGCAGAGTTGTCGGAGGTTGGGGTGGTCGAGGTACTGGGGTGTAGAAAAGAGGGGTAGAGGGATCACACTACCTCTATTACAGCTTGCTGCAAAACAAATGCTGAACGCTATTTTTGCCTTTTCTTGTAAAAGCGACAAAGTTGCATAAAGCAAACTTTCAAAATGCAAGGACACCTGTTTGGCATTTCTTTTTCTAGCATCCAAACTAATTCCCAAATCCAATGACAATGCAGTGTTATCTACTACCGCTGTTCCATAATAGTCGTTACAGTACAAGAATTAAAAAGATGTCCATCCACACCTCGAGTACTGCACACAGGCCTGGTCACTGTACTTGGAGAGAGATAAAAATCTTTTAGAAAATGTCCAGAGATGAGCAACTAAGTTAGTACCGGAATTAAAAAGTATGAGTTATGAGGATAGGCTAAAAGTGTTTGGATTAACATTGTTAGAAAATAGGAGAGATTGGGGAGACTTAATAGAAATGTTCAAGATTATGCATGGTTTAGAAGTAGTAAACCCTGATGTGATTTTTTTTTTTACTAGAGTGGGTACAAGGGACTGAGAGGCCACACTTAGAAGGTAGAAGCAAATAGAAGTAGATTGAATATCAAAAAATACTATTTTAGCAATAGAGTAGTAGGACTTTGGAATAGATTACCGGAATATGTAGTGCTATCAACCAGTGTTGCCAACTCCAAAAATATTTTCATGCTAGTTTGACTGCCAAAAAGAACTAAATTTTTTTAAATAGCCAAAAATGCCCAAAACCCGCCAAAAAGACATTAAAAATAGTCAAAATATATAAGCGCAAACGCTGTAAATTTGGCACTTTTTGCACTGCCAAAACAAGGAACCCGCTGAATCTTGTCCAAAACGCATTAAATCGGCAACGCTGCTATCAACAGATGTAAATGATTTTAAGAAGAATTATGATGTTTATTACACCACCGCAAAGGTTTAAGGCCGTAGATATTGTGTAAATATGATTGTTATGATATGCGCTTGTATATACAAATTGTATACTTTTTTTCACACTAAAATAAATGTTCAAATGTTTTACTGTATGAAACACTAAATATGCAAATGTAACGGCTATTGTGGGGCGGAGATAGTAGTTGATTTCTAGTAACAGGAAGCAGAAATCCGAACTGTGACTGAAATTGAGAAAGGTCAGAGAGTCTGCTCTACGAATACAGGGTGTTCATAAAGTCCGTGGGGTGTGGGGTGACCGAGTGGGTAACAGCACAGAGAATGGCGAGCCATGTTCAAAATCCGTTCAAAACTGTCTCGGAGTTTGTGTTTACTTCACTCTAATGCCCTTGGGAAAGGCATGAGTTTTTAATCTCTCCAAAGCTATGGGTAAAATAGCATAGAGTGAAGCGAGTGACACCACTTCGATTGCTTGTCCTCTCCAAGTCGATTTCACATAGTGCAAACCAAGACAGACCGACTAAGTAGCAATGTGATATGTGGAGTCCAGGCAGGGATGGCTGAAGCCGTAGTCAGTGTAAGGGCACTACTTACTTATTAGCATAAACTCTATCAATTTTATTACATTGTTCAAACAAAAATAGATAGGGACTTCATAGACACCATGTATGACTAGAATTCCAAGGGAAATTATGAATCACCGCAACCTATATATGCTTCTTTTTACCTCAAATTAAACAGTGGTAGTGGGCAGTGATCACTAAATAGTCAAGATTTTCAACAAAAAAAACAAGTGAGAATGCTGTTGGACATAAACTAAGGGATCAATTTGGCATAAACTTACATTGTAAATTGAACCCCCCACTAAAAACCTATTTTGGGGGAAATTTTCAAAAAGCCAAACAACCATTTTCCCTACTCATTGAGGGGGAGTGTCTGTGATCACTAAAAATGTCTGAATTTTCAAAAAACAAGTGGGCACAAACCGGTGACCAATTTAGCATAAGCTTACATTGAAAATTAATTTTCATTTTCAAAAAACAAAAAAAAGTGTTTTCCCTACTCATTGAGAGGAGTGTCTGTGCAAAATTTCAAGTTTCTACTCTGAACTGTTAAGGCTGGGTGAAGTCCGAATACATAGATACATATAAATGTCTGAACACATGAATAATCTAAACCTAGCAACAGTATTTAAACCAGTGTTGTGGGTAGCTTTGATTAATTAACCCTAGGTTTTCTTTCATATAAAAACAGCTGTCATTACCTTCTTCAACAGGGTTTGCTATTAACAATATGGGGTCAAGAACAAGTCTCGGGTCTGTCTACATGGCCAATAAAATATACCCTTCAAATCAAACTGGTCTGTATTGTTTTTTTATAAGCTCTTGCAGACAACTAATGCTCTTATATTAATAAAAGAAATTTGTTTTTTTTACCAAAGTCTGTTGCCTTATTGTTTTAAAATTATTAAAAAACAGAAAATATGAACAGTTGCAGAAAATCAGCAGAAAAATACATTTTTGGTTTCCAATTAATTTTGTATAGCCTGCTGGGATAGTGAAATGGTTAGCATGTCTGACTCGCACTCAAAAGGTCCCAGGTTAGATTCCCGGTATGAGTGGAAGAGTGTGGAAAAACTCTTCATCAGGACAAATTCCACTTTGCACTCAGCAGCTAATTGAGTACACTCTAAGCCATGTGATTAGGGTGGAGATAACCCCTCGGTGGACTTGCATCCTGCCAAGTGGGTGGTCATAAAAACTTGTAAGAAAAAGTCCTGGTCTCGACCAGACTTGAAACTTGCAAAGATCATTAAGCTGACGCATGCAAAGGAAACTGGAACTTCGTCATTGGATCTTTATACTCCAATGGTAGTTGTCTCTTAGGAGACGGACGCTTATTTTGTATAATTTATTCATATGTAAATTGTTAAGTAGTCACGAGTTATTCCCCTTAGGCAGAAAAGTTCTTATCCACTTCTAGTAAGGGGCACTGTTTTACGTTTTTGTAAACAAGCAGCCGTATTGGCATTGTGTTATTAGTAGATGAGAGAGCTCCAGAACACACGTGTGTGTATCGTAACCACAGTCATTATATGAATAAAGGACCTATAAGTACTTAATCTTTTGTTGCATTTTTAATCTGTTAATATCTGTCATTAAACCAAGCTTACATAAACAATCCTGTCATTTTTGACGGGTGCTCTGCTAGTTATAAAATAAAAACTATACATAACTTCAAAACAATCAATCACTTAACATAGTATGTAACCAAATCATTGTGAGAAAAGCAGTATTGTAATCTTGCAAGTTCAAAGTTAAAAGCAAATTGATGTTTAGCAGACAGAAAGATAAACAAGTATTATGAAGAAAAAAGGCTAACACTTAAGCATATGTTATTACTGTGCAAAAATGTTGAGGAATGCGATAACACATCAGAAGAAGTTCACGTGGGATCCCTGTTATTCAAGCAATATTAAAAAAATAGTGTGCAGTATTAAAGCTGATATGATCATGAGGATTTTATAAGTTTATATTATATGCTCAGCTTATTTGTAAATAGCAGTCATGAAAATTCCCAAATAGTACATGTATGCTAGAGACATGAAACTTTGTTTTTCTAAGTCAAGGCTTGTTTGTTTATTTTTATTATGATGATTCATTTAACTCTTATTATCTGGGATATTTTCACATACATGTTTTTAATTTTTCCATGAGAAAATAGTTGGCTGACAAATGAGCATGAGACAAAACAGGGCTGACAAATGTGCGAGGACAAATGAGCAAAAGACAATTGAGCATGAGTACAAAACAGCAATTGACTGAATCTATATTATACTTTCTGCCAGCTGTGTTTTGGTTTATGTACTAGTAAGTAATATTTGTAAAGCAATTATTTCATTCTTTTTTTTTTATTAGAAGTATTGTAAACCATTTTCATTAATTTTTGCGGCCCTGTCAGCTGGGGCATCCATTGCAGGGGCCACCTGTTCTTTCACCAAAGTTGCAAGACTATTACTATTATATTTTGTCCACAATAATTCATCTACATAAATTGTGTATTCAAAAAGAAACCGAAGAAACTAAATGAACCACCAAGGGTCGATGTGCCGTTAAACAAAACAATCATTAATTTTTTATTACTATTTACATTCATCTTAATTTTCTTTTAGTTGCAGAGTGGGCATAAACTGGACTTCCATCTGGCATGAGGGACATTATTTCGATTCTCGCCAGAGGCTTACTCTTTATTTCTGATTGTGCTGTTTGCTCATAGCCATAGAATGACAGCCTGAGTCAAAGTTGTAATAAAAACAACAACAAAATTAAGATGAAGATAAAAAGTAGTCAAAATTAATAAAATATTTGTTCACAATACTTCATCTAATAATAAAAATGAATTAACATAATTTTCATTTTATTTATTATAATTATTATTTAAAATTTTTACATTGAATTTAAAAATAATTATACAAAGATTAATACTATCAATAGATTTTAAAATGGTTTATCCAAAAATGACACCTTATTTTTCTGTTCAAATCACTAATGTCATGTTTTTATATTTTAGTGTCATTTGTAAAATCTTGGATAAATGATGAGCTTTACAGAGGTTTGCTTTTTACTTTCATGAATATAGAACTAGTTCTGCCTGGGGTCATAATTTTGCAGACAGTAAAACCGATTCTTCTTCGAGGCAATATGCAGGAGAGTCAGCAGGAGACTCTGATCTGCCATAAAATTAATCTTTATTGATTATATTGATTATTTGGCATATCCAAGAAATGGAGAATAAATGGCTGTGAGTGCATGGCCTTGAGCAGGGATGCAAATACGAGCAGAAATGGTCAGAGGAAACATCAGGGGGCAGGCATTCCCTTGTGGGTAGGTGTGAGTTTGAGTGAGAGTGCGTGAGGGAAGGAGTGAGAGAGTGAGTGAGCGTGTGTGCGGGAGTAAGTGTGTGCGAGAGAGAGAGAGAGAGAGAGAGAGAGAGTGAATGTGTGCGAGAGAGAGAGTGAATGTGTGAGAGAGAGAGAGTGAATGTGTGAGAGAGAGAGAGAGTGAATGTGTGTGAGAGAGAGAGAGTGAATGTGTGTGAGAGAGAGAGTGAATGTGTGAGAGAGAGAGAGTGAATGTGTGTGAGAGAGAGAGAGAGTGAATGTGTGTGAGAGAGTGAATGTGTGTGAGAGAGAGAGAGAGTGAATGTGTGTGAGAGAGAGTGAATGTGTGCATATGAGAGTGAGTGTCTGTGAGCGAGTAAATGTGTGTGTGTGAGTGAAAGAAAGAAAGAAAGGAGTATGTATATGGAATGTGTGCATATGTATGTACAAGAGAATTATCTAGGAGTCAAAGGGGGTCAGAAATAAAGGCATAAATTGGTGTGTATGAGTGAGAGACAGAGACAGAGACACACAGACAGACAGATATCCCATATGCAAGTACTTGTGTATCATATCATAATTTATATCTTCACACCAAAGGTTTCTAGTGGTCTCCTTAAATCTCAAACAATCACTTCAGGCTTCTACCATTGTCTGCACTATTTTAATTCTCTTACTAGTATTTGCATAACTCCACACCAGAAATATCTGATGACCATTAGTGTGGATCAAGTGACAGCAAGTCTCATCACTTCTGACTTCAACACTGGCATTTCATTTGCACCATTCATTTCTTCCACTTTTGGCCAAATCACATTAGGATACAGTGGTTCTAGTACGATCACTGAAGTTAAGCAATGTCGAGCCTGGTCAGTTCCAAGATGGGTGACCGCTTGGGAATTACCAGGTGCTGTAAGCAGCTGGGGATCATGTAGAGAGCCTCCCATGGTGATCCCGTTAATCTGACCTCTGCACTATGCTAAAATAATGCAAGCCATAGCACCCTCCCCAAACTCACCCACTTGAACCCCTTGACTGGCCTGACTGCAAGCGACGCGAAATGAATAAATTAATTTCTTCCATTGATTTCAAACTGTTCCTATCTCTTTGCAAAGGGTCTGTAAGACTGTTCCTAGTGCTCCAATGATTATGAGCACAAATCATCACCTTCATAATCCACAATTTCTATAGCTCTTTGGCAACGTCCTGATATGTATCTCTTTTTCTCTCACACTGTTTCAATCTCACTTCATGGTCGACTGAAGTGCTTCCTAATCTTTTTTTCTCTTGGCCGCACTTTCAAAATAAAAATTTGCTTGAGCCACACCAAATTTTTTATTGATGAGAAATACATTAAACAACAAACAAAAAAACCAACTCGTAGCAGTGCTTGATTCTTAACATGGATCCAGAAAGTATAAAACAATGCAGCCACATGAAAACATGATTCATTCTTTATAATATGATCATGGGGCATCCAGAAAGTATAAAACAATGCAGCCACATGAAAACTTGATGCATTCCCAAAATATACTTATAGAAGACAAGTAAGTATACAAACTCAATGAGAGTTGTGAGCTTGTTTTTGTCATGAAAAACCATAGAAATTAAAGGGATCTTTGAACACAACTACTTTATTATACCATCATCGGACATCCAGAAAGTATAAAGCAAGATAGATACATAGAAACTTGATTCATTTCCAAAATATACTTATAGAAGGGCATCTTACATGTAACCTTAAGTATACAAACTCAATGAGAGGTGTGAGCTTGTTTTTGTTAGGTAATCACATTTATATTAGGTTTAATTTGAGACAAACAAACTGTCATCTCAACAACACAAAGAAGCCTTTCTCTTATCTGGTCTTT
Organism: Architeuthis dux; assembly: GCA_006491835.1. Lineage (NCBI taxonomy): Eukaryota > Metazoa > Mollusca > Cephalopoda > Oegopsida > Architeuthidae > Architeuthis > Architeuthis dux. The sequence continues at coordinate 716,635 of VCCN01005991.1, read as the reverse complement.
GAAATGTTGTCAGAACTGAAAATCCCTTTTCTCAAAAGTTGAGAACTGTAGAAGAATAGATGCACAGATATTGTTTATGGTTGTATATCCAACAAGAACAGGCTCTGCTCAAAACCTGTGACATTCTTTATACAATCTGAACAAAAAACTTTTGGCTTTCATAGAACTGTCGACCTTCGTCTCAGTTAAAAACTCCTAGCAGTGCTCGTTTCATAACATAGAACACAACTACCGTATAATATGATTATGGGACATCCAGAAAGTATAAAGCCATGCAGATACATAGAAACTTTATTTCCAAAATATACTTATAGACAAGCATCTTATTAGATGAAGAGCATGGTTCCAAAATACGGTAAGCATTAAAATTATTTTCTGGATTTGAATTTTTAAATCCTATTACAACCTTTTTATTTATATGCAGTCTTTAGGTTCTAATAAGATGAACACTTCAAATCCTAAAGTTGATTTTTAATTTAATTAAACACATTTTTAAAGAATGGCTCTTATCACATTTTGAAACAACACTCTTCATATGTAACCTTATAAGTATAAAGCAATGCAGATACATAGAAACATTCATTCCCAAAATATACTTACAGAAGAGCATCTTACATATGTAACCTTAAGTAAGTATACAAACACAATGAGAGGTGTGAGCTTGTTCAAGTCGGGTGATCTCATTTATATTAGGTCTAATTTGGGGCAAACAATCTCATCTCATCAACAAATGTTTCAAAGTTTCTTTGATTGTCCCTGTATCTTCCCGCCATACCTTGCCATCCTGCCTTGCCACACAAAAAATTTGAATTCCCTTATCTTACAGCCACTAGGTCAGCTTTTTTGGCCTTGTTAGGATGCCAAAAAAGCTGGATTTAAAAGTCTTTAAATAACTTTATAAAGTATTCCAATGGTTCTTCAGACGATTGAACTCCTTGTTATTTGTGTTGTAAACATAACATTTCGGCCGATCCATTCTTCGGCCTTCTTCAGGCGTTCTTCCGAGCTAACTTAGAGTCAGAAAAATCACTTAATTCGCAATTCCAGCTACAATATTTTATATTGATATTTTCTATAGTTTTGAGAAGAGTCATTAACATTCAAATAGTTCTTCGGACTATTGAACTACTTGTTGTTTGTGTTAACATGACGTTTCGGCCGATCTATTCTTCAGGTGTAATATCTGAATGTGATGGGGTGAACAGAAGTTTTTAATTTCAAAGGAGGTGCTGTTCAACAAGCCCAAAAAGACAAGGATAAAGAAACACCCGAATCCTACGTTATAAGGGTTACCTCTTTTGAAGTTAAAAACTTCTGTTTACCCCATCACATTCGGATATTACACCTGAAAAGGCCGAAGAATGGATTGTATATTTACATCTTTTTTTTTTTGCAACAACATTATAACAAAACGAAGTTGAATGAAACAATGTTAATGCAACGTTGGTGTCTTACTTAATATAATTAGGCATATTTTTCAGGATAATAAACAAAATTATTGGCCCATTGCTAGGAGGGAGACTGATTTGGACAGGACTTTGGGAGCACTCAGATCAGTCCTCTTTATTTCATACCAAAAGGATAAAATTCATAAGATAAGAAATATATCCTAAATATTAGGTATGTGCAAAGGTTTCCAGCAAAAAAACAGTTTTTAACCGAGTATTCAGTTTTGTGTTTCCCAAAAAGAACTAGGAACTGTTGCACACACCTATTACAAGATCATAAATTCCCAGTTAGATTGAAGTAAGACATGGATCAAATAATCCTGTGACTGTATACTTTGGTTAATGTGCTGTATGTATTAGGCCGGGATCCAGCCTATAAAGTATACTTGAAATTTCCTTGTAAAATACTGAAATACCTATAAATTAATATACTTTATTTTACCATAAAATAAAGTATATTTTTGAATTCCTCATGTCTGGAAACCATGATTTAGCCTTTTAAAGTACTCAGATATGTCAACTGGGAGACGAGATATGAAATTCTGTCGTTTTTGGTGTGTGCTGACAGCTATTTTGTTTTATGTAAATGAGGTAGTTCTTCCTAGCCTTTTTCTTGGGAACATCTTTTTTCTGAAAGAGGACATTCTAAGGAACATTTTGGTACCCTAAATGTAGGATCATGGGGAGTGGGGGTGTACGGTCATTTAGTGCTGCATTTTTTAGCAATGTATTTAGGGCGCTAACCAAGGTGTTACTGTAATAAGCAGAGTCATCGGAACAAAATTCATATTGGTGGGGTGGGGGGTAGCAAGGCGGGAAAAATTCTTTGAGACCACGCCCTTTAGATCGCTGGAAAACAACCCTATTGTAAAAAGTGCACTATGGATATATGATTATATTCAGATATCTAATTGATGAAGATAATTATGAACAAAAGGCTGCTTAGGGAATTTTTGAAAATAGATCTTCAAAATCTGTCAGAAATCAATGTATTTTTCAAGTCATACACAGACTTTCTTTTTTTAATCATATTGACATATTGAAATCGAGACTCGGGATAGGTCTATTATACACCTATGAACTAGCAAAAAATAATTGAAGGGATAATTGGTTTATTTACTCTTTCTGGAATTTTTTTGCAGCAATTTAAAAAAAATAAGGAACACATATTAGCAAATTATGGGAAGGGGGGGGCGACTCTGATAAGGTGACACCTGCTTTTTTTCAGGCTTTTTATCTGTTTGTGTCAAGAACAAGTGTAGTACTGGTTCTTTTTCTCAGAGAAGGAAAAATGCTGAATTGAGTTTTTTTTTTTTTAAGGATAAGTTTGAAACAAACAATCTCTTTACTACAGCATAAAGAGCACCTGCTACTGAGTGATGGCTAGCATACTAATCCTGCAAGCTATGTATAGTGAGGTCATCTTTCATGGTTTCAGAAATCTGGCCTTGTGCTAATGTTGCTGTAGTCAAACAAATGCGTTAAGTCAGTATAAAATTATATTAAATCATGAATTTAAGATCTTAACTCTTAAATTCATAGATTGCTTGTAACAGCTGTGGAAAGCTTCAAGGAATGGGATTTTTTTAAAAAATGGATCTCTTG
>VCCN01005991.1:700910-713295 GCA_006491835.1 Architeuthis dux | reverse complement strand
CAGCAAAAATGGAGATGGGCTGGCCACCTAGCAGGAAGTGATGACAATAGATGGGAGAAAAGACGAAGTAGGAAAACACCAGACACAAGATGGGGGGACGAGACAGAAAAGTTTGCTGATGACGATGAAATAATTTACTAAAAAGTACAAGGAAAGTGTTGTGTATTAACCTAATCTGTAGAATGGAATCATCCATCCCGGTGGGTTATAAGGAGTAGCTCACTTGGGGTGGGTGTCAGTTAGCCTAGCAGAATTCTCCTCGCATGTACTTAATGTAAAATAAAATACTTTCTTCAACACTGTTTCGTCGATGTCTTTCATTTAACAGTTCTATTACCTCAACCAGAATATAATGGGAAGTAACTTTAATCAGAAGTTACTCTCCTTTAATTACTTTTTGAATTCCCTACTATGAATTTAAGAGTTAAAATGGAAGACAAATTTTAAATAGTTTCTAATCATTTGGTTGGTTTTTTTTAGATAAATTATTATGTACTGATTTATTCAAACTATTTTTCTTATCTTGGTTGTTATAGTTGTTGTTATAGACACATGGATAGCAAAAAAATAAGAACAAAAATAGGCACCTGAAGATGGCCGGAGTGTACATGGCCAAAACATTAAGGCCGTAATTGACCATTTCCTGGCTACTTTTGACCATTTTTAGCATCTTTTCGGTGGTTTTTGGCCATTTTTAAAGATTTAGCGCTTTTCGGCAGACAAACTAGCACAAAAATATTTTTTGAGTTGGCAACACTGGTTACTGTCTCTACCGGCCAAGCAAGTCTCACCCCAAAAGTTACTGACTTCCTGGTGACACCAAAATTATTTGATCTCATTAAGGTCATTAGGCCTGACTGTTAGATAAACACGTCACTCAAGTTTTATCACTTATGAACATTATGACATAAACTTGTCTCAATTAGTCCTTCTCTGCCTCCTCATATAATGCTTTGACTGAACTCAGATGATTAGACATGGACTAGTCCATATTTACTTGTGTATAATGCGAGATAAAATCTGTAAATTTGGGTCATGTCAGAAATGGATTTGTGCTTTTTATTTTTTTTCAAAACTGATATGGAAACCGTTTCTAGAGGAGTCGAGAAAAATAAAAAAGCACGAATCCATTTCCCTCTTGACAACTTGACCCAAATTCACAGATTTTATCTCGCATTATATCCGAGTAAATATGGAATGTTATTCCTATTGTCAAACTATAGTCCAAGTCTGGAGTTGACTTTGTTTTTCTACCTTAGCAACAACAAGAAAAATCCTCACAAAAATTAGGGGAGTAACCACTTCACTGTTTCTCTATCCGGTCACGTTAAACCAAATATGTAAAATTAATATTTCCCTACCACGATTTGAAATCACAACCAACTGATTGGTAGGCAGCTCTCTAACCGACTGAGCTAAATTGACAAGTCTTACATATCTACAAAAATGTATGTTATAAATATACAAGGGCTTATTTCATTCTAATAAATAAATAAATACATTTATACTAATAATTCTTTTATTTATAACCACCACCACCAACAACAATCATTAAAAAAAAACATCCACCCTTCGCACCCCCCATCCCATCCTCAGTCACCCGTCTTCATCCTACCGTGGTCATCTGCTACTCATTGTCGTAGTAGTAAAAACAACTGGCCATAGACATTCCACGTCTTTCCTCCTTACTGATTTCCCACCAAAAATCCAAAGGCTTCCCCTTGCCCCCACTCAGCCAATCAACTCCCATCGAATCTACACGTTGTCCCAAGCTCTGCCACCCCGGGTGACCTATATTCGCAGAAGGCGTTTCTAAACCAAATGTTCTGAGACACTTGTTCGTCCTATACTACGATGCCTAAAATACTCTATGTCTTACATGCCCCCATCCACATTGTTACATAAATATGGTGCAGAGATTCGGTTGTAGGGAGTGAGTTTCAGCTTCTGCTAATCGATGAAGTCTTTGTGGTCGATTGGTAAAAGCAGCTAGGCGTAAACTAGTCTCCCTCTGGCAATGAGGGTGTGAGTTCGATTCTCACCAAAGGCTTACTCTTTATTATTTACAATTGCGCCGTTATTCGTTGCCATAGAAACAGTGGCCCAAATTAATAAGTTGTATAAAAACAACTAGGATTGGGATGAAGGTGAAAACTAGTCAAATTTAATAAAAAAGAAAGTTTATATTTTTGATTATATATACAATACAAAAGTTGCTGTTATCATCCTCAGTCGGAATAGATGTAGGAGTGGAGTTTGACCCTGCAGTAGCCAGGCTTGTTCATCTTTTAGATGTGTTTGCCAACTAGATGAAAAGCACTGGGCTGAACAATTCTATGTCTACTTTAATACCATGAGTTGTTTGTTATGATAGTTCGCACAGCTAATATACACTCTGAGTGAGTTTATCATCTACGCATGAAAGAAGAGGAGAAATCTGGCTAATTGCTAATTTGTAATAGCTTTGAAGATGTTCTACTAAATCATTCATAAAGCCTACAAAGTAGGAGACAGTAGGCTAAGTAGTTTTATGTAGTAAGCAGAAAATGATCTCAATGGAGACTATGTTTATTTAATGAGATGCAACCATCAAGAATTCTCATTACAGAATGGAAGAAAAGAAAAGAAAAACAGTTAAGAATACAGATAAAGATATATTCGAGACGATGCACTGTCGCATCAAGATTTTGTATATTTTATTTAAATTAATAAACTCTATTATTTATATTTCAATCCGTCAACCAAACTGTCAACATAGGTTTCTTCAGTTTTCAAATGAGTCTGGCTGGCTGGCTATGTATGTATCACACATACAGACCGCACCAATGGAACTAGAGGGCTTAAAATTTAAACATTTACATGTCTAGAAATACGTTTCTTTTGTTTTTTTTTTAATTCCCCAACTATATAGGTTTTTAGTGGGGAGTTCAATTTGCAATGTAAGTTTTTGCTAAATTGATTCTTAGTTTGTGTCCGGAAACATTCACGCTTGTTTTTTTTTTAAAATTCAGACTTTTTTTTAGTGATCATTGCCCAACAACAGGCAAGATAAGTAACTTATTCATTGATCACCCCTTTTTCCAATTTTTTTAATTGATCACCCCGCTGCCAAAAGACATCGGTTGCATGACCGTTTCTATTGAGTGACTAACCAGGCCTGTTAATGTATTGCATTTAACCATTGAATTCATATTTAATATTTGTTTAATTTAAGTTTCTAACAGTCCTAATGCTTTAAAGATATGAGATGTGCATTGTAAGGTTGGAATAATGACAGATACTAACAGATTAAAAATGCAAACAGAAGATGTACTCACACAGATCCTTTATTCATACATTTACAATGACCGCGGTCAACGACACACACGTGTCTTCGATCTCCTAAAACCAAAAACCATAAAACAGCGCCCCTTTACCGGGAGTTGATAAGCACTCTCCTGCCTAAGGGGAATAACTCAAAATACTTAACATGCATAATTAGTGGGTAATGTTTGAGATGATGCTATGTCATATCAAAATTTTATATGCAAAATGCACTGATGATTTCACATAAAGAGTAAAATATATTGATTCGGAATACAGGTACCACACCAATTTTCTGGTAACTAACTGCGGCACCTGTTTTAATCCAGACAAAATTATGAGCAGCCACTTGAACATCTTGCAGTTGATGATCTCATCAAGGTCAAGGGAGTTGTGAGATTTATAGATGTTGGACTATACCTTTGAAACTCATTATTCTTGGTTATCTTCTTAAACATATCATCGAGTTGAAGTTGTTTCATATGCTTTGACCTTGATGTGATCATACAGAGAGCTGCAAGATGTTCAAGTGTCTGCTTGTAATTTTATCGAATTAAAAGAGATGCCAGACCATTAGCTGTGTGAGCTATCATAACAAACATCATGGTATTAAAGTAGACATGGAATTGTTCAGCCCAGTTCTGTTCATCTTGTTGGCAAACACATCTAAAACAGGTCTGGTTAGTTACTCGATAGAAACCATCAGGAGGCCAATGTCGTTTTTGCCGCAAGCTGTGTTGAGGGTGATCAATTGAAAAATTGAAAAAAAATGAATAAGTTACTTCTCTTGCCTTTTGATGGGCAGTGATTACTAAAAAGATTTTTCAAAAAACAAATGTGAATGCTGCTGGACACAAACTAAGGGATCAATTTGGCATACATCAAACAAGATTATCCTATTCTTGCTTTTGACAGATCTACACATAAATAACCAAAAGAAAACATTAATATAAATCTTATTACTTTGTAGCATAATAGTATATAAACAATATAAGAAATATAATGATAAAAATGGCTTATTAAAGGATAATCATCTAAGGAAAGGCATAAGGATAAAGACAAATCTAAATCCTTTAATATTTTAGCAACAAACGGATTGAGCAAATATTATTCATTCAAATCTGGATTTTTAACTTTCATTGATTCCTGGTTTAAATCCTGCAGGTAAATTGTTTTTTATTTAAAAAGAAATCAATTGTTCTAAATCCCTCTATTGGACAAAGCATAGATTATGTAAAAAAAAAAAAAAGGTAAAGTGTCCATCTCTTAAGAGATAACTCCCAATTGAGTATGAAGCCCGTTGATGAAGACCCAGTTTCTGTTGCATGCATCAGCTTAGTGATCCTTGCAAGTTTGCAAATTTGGACAAGACCAGGACTTTATTCTTACAATGACCACCCATTTGGCAGGATGCAAGTCAACCGAAGAGATATCTCCACGCTAATCACACAGCTTAGAGTGTACTCAATTAGCTGAGTGCACAGGGAAATTTGCCCAAATGAAGAGTTTTCCACACTCTTCGTTCATATAGGGAATCGAACCCAGGACCTTCTGCATGTGAGGCAAACATGCTAACCATTGCACTATCCGACAGATTATATACAAAGAGAAAAAATCTGTACATTCTTTTTTAAGAATAAGCCAATTTTGTTTTCTTTCCAGTATTGTTTTCAGCTAATGGAAAGAATAAGTCTGCAAAGATTGAAAGAAGTTCTCAGTGAAAACTATGGTTATTTACAGGGGTGCGCTGCTGTTGGGGCTCACCAGAAAGCCACTCCGACACCTCTGCCAAAATAAATGAATGAGACAAAACGCATTTCCAAACATCCCCAATGTTTGGTGTCCTCCCCTGTTAACATTTGTCACTTCCAAAATTCAATAGTTTTTATTTGTATGAATAATAATAATGTGTAAAGATTCAAGCATTTTTTGTCAGCTCCGGAACCTAAAAGGTTAGCACTGCACTCCTGGTTATTTAAATATAAAAGATTTTCATTTATGTGTCTGAATGTAACCTTTGTAGCTCATTTACCTTTTCCAACTTCGTTGGTATCAGTATTCACTTGGTACCAGTCATTTGCATCCGGGTCATTTGTATCAAATATTCTCAAAGCAAAATTTTTTGATTAAAATTTGCTTAATGACCTGGACGCAAATGACCACAAATGACCTGTCACCATTCACTTGTGTCTGTTCATCTCTCCACACAATATCTCAAAAAGTTTTCAATGAATTTCAAAGAAGTTTTGTGGGATGGTGGGTCATGGGCTACGGAAGACATGATTTAATTTTCGGCAATTTGTTTTTAATTGAGAGATATTTTTATTATTAGTAACTCAATATTTGTACATTTAAAGTTCTGTCCCTTGTTTTTAATATGTTATTTTCATTCAGTTTTTAGTTATTGTACAGCGTTTGTAGAGGTATGCACTCTGAGTGCTTTCTTGTTTTACTCTGTGCACATTTGGTGCATTTCGTATAGCCATGATTTTTTTCTATCGGAATTTTGAATACTGCAGTTGAATAACTGGTTTTACAACATATTGACTCCTTTAAAATGAGCAATTGATTCAAAGTACAGTAGTCCCCTTTTATAATGCGGGTATTGGGGTCCAAGAAAGACAACCGTGTTATACCTGAACAACAGATAATCAAAAGTCAATTAGGAGTTCCCAAACATGTTCACCGGTGAACAAAGTTGTTGTTTTCATTACAAAATCAAAGAAATTATGTGTAAAACACCATGTAATAATTTATGTTAATTGATTGCAAATTGAAGAAATTTAATATTTTAATCATATTAAGTTATGTTAATTGATTTCAAATTGAAGAAATTTAGTCACATTAGCAGTTTTTTTTACTTACTAGATATATAATATAAACCAATCCAGTATTGTAAATGCAACCTCAAAACTCAGTTTTCTTCCTGCTGAAACCAAACCCACAGGTCAATACAAAAAGAAAACATGGATTTTACAAGTATAAGACTATTCACTAGGAGTGGGAACCTGATTTGAGATAACTGATGGGCTTGATTATCTTTTACTTGAATATGAACACAGTAATGAGTATCACTAACACAGCAGCAAGGACTGAACAGATTTTTATGCTTGTGTCTTAACATAAAAATAACAGCCAAATCGGGTTGGATATGCCAGTTCTCGTACAATCACCAAAGTTAAGCAACCTCAAGCTTAATGAGTATCTAGATGGGTGACAGTCTTGGAATACCAGGTGCCATAAGCAGCTGGGGATCATGTAGAGAGCCTCCCACGGCGATCCCATTAATCCTCCAAAGGAGGTGACCGATCTCTGTACTATAGTCAAGCAAGCAAGCAAACCAAAGCTCCCCACCCCAGACTGGCTCGGCTGCGAGCAACAAGAAATGAATGAATGAGCAGCATAAAAATAAATTCTCAAATTGAGAAGTACAGGGTCTCCCTAAAGTCTGGACACATAAACAAAATGCATATTTTCAATAAAAAAATTTGAACAACATTTTATTTAACTGAAATATTAATAAATAACATCTTCAATGTGTTTTCCACCATTTGTGATGCAAAGTTCAATGCGCTTTGCGAGATTCACATGAACCCGATGCATTAACTCTACATTTCCGTCAATTTGAGCATATTCATTTATGATGCGTTCCCTCAGGTGTCTCGTATCTTTAATTTTCATTGAGTACACCTTCTCCTTTAGCATATCCCAGAAAAAGAAGTCAAGGGGGCTAAGGTCTTCAATCCTTTCTTCTTTCGACAAACTCATATTTAATCTGTGGGGCAAAAGAAATATAGTTATAAATAGTGATATTTCCTATGTGTCCAGACTTTAGGGACACCCTGTAGAAATAACCATTAAGCAAAGCATAAAGATGAAATCATGAATGTCTATAATCTAGGCCAGAAAGATTTAAACCATTGCAATAATTGCAGTAGTTGGAGAGTCACGAGATGAGGATGAGGGGTTGGGTTCAACAGAGGCAGTTGAAGAATGGGAGGAAGGAAGGGTAAATGGACATTTAACCATCTCCACCCCCATCGACTTCCTCACCCCCCACAACTTTAAATTTTCCTTTACCTACCAGAGACAATAGTAGAAATTGTCAGTTCTAACTTCTACCACTACCCTTGATGTTTAGAGAGAGGACAGCATATTATACTTGAATGAACAGCAAGGTTACACATGGTCATGGCATGTGTTATGTGCGTGCAAGTGTATGTGAGTGCATGGTATGAGTACGTGTGTATGTAATGTGTATGTGTATATTTTGCATTTTCAATGAAACATCGTTCAATAATAAGTCTTGGTACTTCTTGATATTTGGAGAAAGGACAACAAGGGTTGAAATGGTTGCTTGTATATCTCTTTCCATATATATATATATATATAATGCGTGAATAAAGAAACAAACTGTGCAGGATCGAACCTGCATCCACCTTGGAAGCTACCTTATACACAGGTACTGCTCTACTGACTGAACTAACAAAGATGGTAGGCAGGAGTCTTTTATTCCTACACTTTCTCCATTCTCAGGTTCGTATTTTAGGCACAAATATAATGTGGCTCTCAATGTAGACAGTATAAAATCAAATGATGGATAATTTTATATCCGACAGAATATGATAATTATAATGACATTTATTAATGAGAGTCTATATTTGCCTGGCACCGGTGTGAGCGACTGCTAAACGAGTGGCATAAATCGTAAATGTGAATAAAGAAACGAACTGTGCAGGGATCGAACCCGCGTCCACCTTGGAAGCTACCTTATATGCAGGTACTGCTCTACTGACTGAGATGTATTTCTACAACAACCAAGATGAGGACACTAGGCCGAATAGATCTGTATATAATAATTTGTCATCATAGAAATAGCTGAAAATTTGGGACTATAACAACCAAGATGAGGACACTAGACGGAATAGATCAGTGTATAATAATAATACTTCATCTCATAAATAGAATAAAAACAGTGACTATAAAAACCAAAAAAGGTCTGCGTCGTCACTCAATAGAAACTGTCATGTTACCAACATCTTTTGGCAGCATGCCATGTTGGGGGTGATCAATGCACAAACTAGGGACCAATTTAGCATAAGCTTACATTGATAAAGTTTGTTATTGTATGGTATCAAGAGAGGTGTAAAATACGAGTGTGATGGGTTAAACAGAAATTATGTTTAAAGGGGGGGGGTAGCCCTTATAGCGCATGGCCCGGGTGATTTTACACCTGAAGAAGGCCAAAGAATGGATCGGCCGAAACGTTGTGTTTACAACACAAATAACAAGTAGTTCAATCGTCTCAAGAACCATTTCAATATTTATTAAGTAGTTTCCATGCTTACAATGTTATATACATTAGACAGCAAATAAAACAACTTTCTCTGTTCACAAATGGATGTGTCAAATTCAAAAAGGTGCTTGCAGCTATGTGCATCACGACTACAGACAGTTATATTCCGACAATAAAGAATTAATGGCTTTATATAAGCAAACGTTATTTCTCGTCCCACTTTCTCAAAATGTTATCTTGAAGCAATATCAACAAATACAACCATAATTAAAAGAAGAGGATAGTAAGTAACTCGAAAGAACATAATTATATATAACCATATAGACGATCTACCTCCGTAAGGTTACTGAGTACAACAGACACCTACAACAGAAGGCTGGAGGCTACTGTGGCAGAAACGTTGTGGCGATAACAACCAAAATGAGGACACTTGTCATAATAAATCAGTGAATAATTATATACAGGTCTGCTTAGTCACTCAATAGAAACCGTCATGTTACTAACATCTTTTGGCAGCATGCCATGTTGGGGGTGATCAATGAATAAGTTACTTCTCTCACCTCTTGCTGGATCACTAAAAAGTATGAATTTTCAAAAAACAAGCGGGCACAAACTAGGGATCAATTTAGTATAAACTTACATTGTAAATTGAACCCCCCCCCAAAAAAAATCTAGGGGGGGGGGGTTAAGATTTTTCTAGACATAAGGAGTAAATATTGAAAATTGCAGCCCTCTAGATCCATTGGTGAGGCCTGTACGCATGATACATTATATAGCCAGACTGACTTGAAAACTGAAGAAACCTATGTTGACAGTTTTGGTTGACGGTTTCTAACAACCAGTATCAGATTAATCATTTTAAGCAATTCAAATTTTGATGTGCGTTTTACATCAGCATCTGGAAGTCTATTGACAAGACAGATTGCAAAAACTAAAACTACTAAACAATTAGATTTTTTTTCTAATAGATTAATATCTTTTTGGAATAAGTTGCCTAGTCATGTTAAAGATAGCAAAGTTTTAAAAATAATTTAGATAATATTAAAAATTAAGGGGGGGGGGCATTTTTGGAATCTGTCAGATGACATTTTCAAGAGAGTGATCTGTAAATTGTGCTAGATGTTTGAACATTTTATTTTAATGAGGAAAAAAAAGTATACAATTTGTATATACAGGCACACATCATATTTACACAATATCTAGGGCCTTAAACCTTTGTGGTGGTGTAATAAACATAATTCTTAAAATCATCTGCATCTGTTGATGGCACTACATATTCCAGTAATCTATTCCAGTCCTACTACTCTATTGCTAAAAAAGAATTTTCTGATATTCAATCTACTTCTATTGGCTTCTACTGTATATGTGTGGCCTCTCAGTCCCTTGTACTAGTAAAATATACACCAGGGTTTATTACTTCTAAACCATGCATAATCTTGAACATTTCTATTAAGTCTCCCCGATCTCTCCTATTTTCTAACAATGTTAATCCTAACACTTTTAGCCTATCCTCATAACTCATACTTTTTAATTCTGGTACTAACTTAGTTGCTAGTCTCTGGACTTTTTCTAAAAGATTTTTATCTCTCTCCAAGTATGGTGACCAGGCCTGTGCACAGTACTCTAGGTGTGGACAGGCATATGTCTTATATAGTATAAGGAACAAGTCCTTGTCTATATATGAAAAGGTATGCTTAATCAGTCCTAGTACCCTGTTCGCCTTAGCTGCAGCACTGGCAATATACCTAAAGAATGATAGTTTATCAGTTACTAAGATACCAAGAGGTTTGTATTTATGTACATTTGAATATGTTTTTTTTATGAATGTTTTATTTATTTAGAAGTTTAGGGTAAATATTGAGTATAGTTTGGAGATCCCCAAAGAGGCATAATAAAATAATTATAAGAATCAGAAAATCTGCAAGAAAATGACTGAAATGCTTTTTATTATAAAGCAATTTGTCAAACAAATGAAATAAAAGAATACATCATAAATAAATATTGAAGAATCCATAAAACTCACCCATGTAGATGATTAATCAATTGCCAATCAATCAAGTTTAATTTAAATATTGATTATTAATAATATACTGATTTCAATAAAATGAATTCAAATTAATAAATTTACAAATATATTCATATTGAGAATTTTACTAAGGTATATAATAAATGAATTTGCCAGGAATCACAATTATTTGAAATACACAGGAAGTTATTGGATGTATAGATACCTCAATCAATTTTTATTTTTTTTTTTTTTTTAATAATAACAATAACAATAATAGTAACATTATTTTTAATTAAATTTAACTAGTATTTAGCTTCATCTTAATTTCAGTTGTTTTTATATACACCTTTTAATTTTGGCCGCTCTTTCTACGGCAACGAATAACAGCGTGGTCGGATAACAAAGAATAAGCCTTTGTGAGAATCGAACTCCCACCCTCATTGTCTAGTTTATGCCCAGCTGCTTTTACCAATCGGCCACAAAGATTTCATGTATTAGCAGAAGCTGATTCGTATAGATAACTCTGCCAACAAAGTTGGACAGAGGTTATGTAGTCACATGTGTGTGTGTTTGTTTGTTCACACAATATCATTGACATTTTTGGAAGGCTGGGCCATAGAGCAATTCATTAAATTTTCAGTCAGATCCTAACATTTTTTCTCGATTTGCAATGGCAATGGTGGAGGTATACACTGTCTGAGTGCTTTCTAGTTACAACAGAGTACTGATCAAAACATTGCCTGAAAACAAAAAATGATGGGGATGTTACTCAGAAAACACAGAATCATAATGATATTCTCATAATGATATTCTGACTCATTTTCAATGACACATCTTATCTAATGTTTGTTCTAAAGGCTGTTAATGCATTCAAAAATTTTAAACAAAGCATTATCACCATGTGAGACATGCTTAAAAGATAACCCATTTTATTGTTGGGGTCTGGGTGTTCATGGTTCCCAACATGGGGTCTGCTGCCCCCTGGGGATCCATGGTTCCCAACATGGGGGTCTGCAGCCCCCTAGGGATCCACAGTTCCCAACATGGGGGTCTGCAGCCCCCTGGTAATCCACAAAGGTATTACTGAGCTTGTTGAGTAGGCAAACATTTTAAAGACCTTTTCTATTTGTATTTTGAAAGTCCTACAGTATCGGACATATGACTGGAGGCAACCCCCTATCACTTAACACCTGATGACTGCCCGTGTTGCTGTTACCTTGGGCAGATGAAATCTAGTTTATACCTAGCTGCTTTTACCAATCGACCATGAAGATTTCATGGATTAGCAGAAGCTGATTCGTATAGATACCTCAGCCAACAAAGTTGGACAGAGGTTATGTAGTCACCCATGTTTTCATTGACATTTTTGGAAGGGTGGGACATAGAAAAATTCATTAAATTTTCAGTCAGATCCTAAATTCTTTTTTTGATTTTTAGTGGCAATGGTGGAGGTATGCACTCTCTGAGTACATTTTATCTGATGTAATAATATGGAGAATAATATAAATGACTCCTTTAAAAAATTGGAAATTGAGATGTAAGTATATGCTAGAAATTGAGAAGTAAGTATACACCAATACCCCCCTTTCCATCTTATAATCCACATGAAACTGGGAAGCATGGAAAAGTCATGTAGATGCTCTCCAAGGTGACCTGAATTTATTTGGTAAATAATCTGTTTCTATATTAAAGATTGGAATCAATACTGGCTGGAAGATTTAGTGCATTTAATACGGGATTCATCATCATCATCATCAGCTGTTATAAGTCCACTGCTG
>VCCN01005991.1:638328-650008 GCA_006491835.1 Architeuthis dux | reverse complement strand
AAAAAAAAGAAATAATGTGTTACAATTAAATAGTATTTGCTTCTCAATTTCTTCCTTTACCTTTTGTGAATAACTAAATAGCTAAATTACTAAGTTACTAAATTACTAAGAAATAAAAAATAGCATTTTTTCTTCAAATACTTTTTTTTTTTCTTTTTTTACAAAGCCAAATAAGCTATTGCAACTTTTATTTCTTGTGGTTAGGAAAATCTAACTATTAAATCAGTGTGACAGTTGTGTGTTCAATGTGTGTGTAATGTGTATAGCATCAAATATATCAGCAAAGCGTACATTACACTGATGGATGATACCAACAGATCTTGCTCAGAAGATGTAAAAAGAATTCAAAGAAACTTCAATACCCACCCTGTACCACCTCAATACCTACTCAAGGTAATTACAGGTGAAATTGCAGGTAAATATTAACTTAGACAGAAAGTCAATCTATTTTTCTTGTACTTGTAAAATTGATGACACAGTTTGATCAAAAGATAGACGTTCCAAAAAAGCTATTACAAACAGTCAACAAAATTGTCAAAATAGGTTTCTTTAGTTTTCAAGTTGGCTGGCTATGTATAGGCCGCTAGAGCTAGAGGGCTGGAAATTTCAACATTTACTCCTTATTATGTCTACAAAAACGTCTTATTTGTTTTTTGAAAATTCCCCTCCATAATAGGTTTTCAGTGGGGGGGGGGGGGGGGTCAAATTTGAAACGTAAGTTTATGCTAAATTGATCCCTTAGTTTGTGTCCATCAGCATTCATGCTAATTCTTTTGAAAATTCTGACTTTTTTAGTGATCACTGCCCAACAAAATGTGAGAGAAGTAACTTATTCATTGATTACCCCCAGCCTGGCATGCTGCCAAAAGATGTTGGTGATGGTTTCTATTGAGCGACTAGCCAGACCTGTTTGAGTGTGCGAGTTGTGTGTGTACAGTGTGTAAGCAATTTGTATTGCATCAGATATCTCAGCAAAGCGTATGTTACACTGACGGTGGATGATATCAACAGATCATGCTCAGAAGAAGCAACAGAATTCAAAGAAACTTCAATACCCACCCTGTACCACCTCAATACCTACTCAAGATAATTACAGTTGGAATTGATGGTAAATTGATAATAAAAAAAATAATAATCAGATCACAATTACAACTACCAAGATTTTCTTGATATTCAGACTTACACATTACTCTACATGTTCAGAGATGCAGGTTGATAATATTTCTTTCATTTGTTTTTTTATAAGCGTCTGCAAGCAACAAACCAATACACTTGTGAAATTGCTATCAGTCAGTTGCCTCTGATTAGGTCTGATTCCAAGACTTATAAGTTAACCTGAGATACTGATTAAAAATCTGAAAAAATAAAAAGATTAGCACTATGCTAATTGGTGTATAGTATGCATAGTAATAGTAGCACTATGCTACTAGTCTTAAACAACAAATGCATTCTGAAAACAGTATTCGCAAACACGTCTTTTATGCTGGAGTTACAAAAATATAGAAGAGTCTGAAAATTAAACTATTGACAGAAGAAAATATCAATGTTTTCAAATCAAGGCTTCATAAAGAATTCTGATATATTCAAGTAGAACTTCAATTATTGAAATATCATCAGTGTGCGAGTTGTGTGTATAGTGTATGAGCAATTTGTATAGCATCAAATATCTCAGCAAATCAAACATTACACTGATGATATCAACAGATCATGCTCATAAGATGTAAAAAGAATTAAAATAAACTTCAATTACCCACCCTGTACCACCTCAATACCTACTCAAGGTAATTACAGGTGGAATTAAAAAGGTAATTAAAAGTAATTAGTTGCTTCATTGTTTAAACAGCCTACAAAACCTTCACCAGAAGCTACAATAGATTAAATTCTGTTAAACATCTCTTGAATATACTTGAAATAGGCTTTTTTTGACAGCAGTTAACTGCATCATTAAGCGAGCTTCAGTGTATTTGGGCTGGGTTTAAACTGATAAGAAAAATGGTAGTTAAATTTGGTATGTCCTATATCAGAATAAAGATTATTTTTTTAAATATTGATATTCTTGGATGTGACTGTCTTTTCACGTAGGCTGTTCCATGCGTTTGCCAAGAGGAAATTTTTTTCTAACACCAGTGGAGGACTGAATTTTTAGTTTATGGCTGTGTCCTCTGGTTTTACTGCAGATAGATGAAGTCAGCATTTTCTTATCAGGGCATTTTGAGCAATGAACGTCAGTATCTACTCTATGTATGTTGTTCCTGATCCGATAGACCTTTAGTAGGTCAGCACGTTTTCTTCTGTATTCAAGGGTCTCTAGATTAAGTTGTTTTAATCTTTCAGTGTAGGATATATCTCCCAATCTCGGAATGATCTTGGTGGCTCTCCTCTGAACTCTTTCTATGGCAACTGAGTTATACTTCAAGTTAGGAGATCATTATGGTCTTAAGTTATCTGAATTTCTTAGTTAAAGCATTAAATTAAAGACTATTATACAATGATTTATTTGAACTGGTGTCCTCATCTTGGTTGTTATTAGTCAACATTTTGCCCATTGTACCCTCTGCAGGTGCCTGTCATATTTGGTAATATTCTCAGAATTTAAGGTTTAAGGCTCTAAAATCCGATAACAAAATAGTCCTAGTTAATATGTGTTGCAGTTTATCTGATGGTCGGGAGTTCAATCCCAAGGTCAGTCTTACATACCTCCAAAATTTATAGTAGAATTACACAAGGAAGTAGAAGTAGGAGCAGAGTTTGACTCTGGAGCAGCCAGGCTTGTCTTCTCCAGGTATGAGCAAAGAGTGTGGAAAACTCTTCATTAGGACAAATTTCCCTGAGCTAATCGAGTACACTCTAAGTTCTTTCTATCTCATGGATCCTTAGGACTTCCTTATTCCCGATCCAGGCTCAAAACAAAAAATAACTTTTTAAAAACTTTTTTCTAGACATAATAAGGAGTAAATGTTGAAATATTCATCCCTTTAGTTCCACTGGTGTGGCCTGTAGTATGCTAGATAGATCTAGATAGCCAACCAGACCTATTTTTTTTAAAACTGAAGAAACCTATGTTGATGTTGATAGTTTCTAATAAAAGGTAAGAATTGAAAAAAGAACGAAACGACGGAACAAGAAAAGAAAATTGAAGGAGAAAGAAAGAGAAAGAGAAAGAAAAAAAGAAAAAGGAAAAAGAAAAAGGAAAAAGAAAAAGGAAAAAGAAAAAAGAAAAAGAAAAAAAAGAAAAAAAGAAGAAAAAGAAAAACAAGCCAGTCTGCTCCAGAGTCAAACTCTGCTCCTACTTCCTTGTATAATTCTACTATACATTTTGGAGGTATGTAAGACATGCCAATTTAGCGCAGGTGGTAGCACACCAGGCTAGAAATCACGAGTTCAAATCTCGGTATTGAAATGCTGATTTTATATGTCAGTTTCAAAAGCAAAAGTAAAGCGACCGTCTCTTGAGAGACAACTCCCAATGGAGTATACACCTGGTGCATCAGCTTAGTGATCCTTGCAAGTTTCAAGTCTGGTCGAGACCAAGATTTTATGACCACCCCCTTGGAAGGATCCACCGAAAGGATACCTCCACCCTAATCACATAGCTCAGAGTGTACTCAATTAGCTCAGGGAAATTTGTCCTAATGAAGAGTTTTCCACACTCTTCACTGGAATCGAACGCAGGATCTTCTGTGTGTGAGGCAGACGCGCTAACTATTACACCATCCGAGCGGACTATTAAGTGAACCACTCTTCCATTATTTTTTGTTAATTTCCATGGTTCGCATCCATAAGTCATGGCTGGTATTATGCAACCGTTGTATAATTTACGCTTTAAGCACATTGGCAAGGTGCTCTTCAGAATGTCTATTCATACCAAATGCTTTCCAACCAATCATTATGCATTGTTTTATTTCGCAGTCATGGTCTTTCTCTAGCTTTATTACCTGTCCTAGACCTTCTAGAGCCTCTCCTTCTATATAGGTAAATCAATAAGTTTGTAGCCTAATGATAAAAAAAAGCATTTATTTTACACAAATATTTATTTTTCAACATAATCTCTTTCCTTGTCCATACACTTCACACAACACTTCCATATTAATCACATAGCCTCAACAATATACAGTGAAAATTTCAGATCAATATTCAGCTAAAACTATATATCAGGCTACAGACTTATTTATCCAACCTATGTATCAGGCTACAGACTTATTGGTCCACAGCAGGATAAAGTCTATAATCATAAATTGAACCACTCTTCCATTATTTCCCCTAATGTATTTCCTTCATAGTCAGACAAAGATTCCAATTTGGTCAGATGTTCTATTTGTTTAGTACAAAGACTCAGAAGTAAAATGTTGCCATTGTTTGGTGTGGCTTTTCATGTTCAATGGATTTGTAAGAAGGAGGCTGAAAGAAATCAGTTTGCTTTCTCTGACTAGTCTATAATCATTAAGTGAAACAAGTGAAGTGTCCCGTCTCTTAAGAAACAATGGAGTATGAAACCCAGTGACGAAGACTCAATTTCTGTTGCATGCGTCAGCTTAGTGATCCTTACAAGTCTTTATGACCACCGAAGTCCTCCGAAAGGATACCTCCACCGAAGTCCTCCGAAAGGATACCTCCACCTTAATCACACACATTAGAGTGTACTCAATTAGCTGCTGAGAGCACAGGGGAATTTGTCTTAATCTATAAGAACCCACTGTGACCTGGGTGTCATATACAATTTAATTGATCTGCACAGTTTCTTATATATTATATTTTATCCTTGATTTTAACTCATGAAGTGTATTAGGTGACATCTACTGAACATCCTGGTGCAGTCATGTGACTGTCAATTTGCCTACCCATAATTCCACAAGTTCTTATGGGTTAATGAAAAGTTTTCCACACTCTCATACTGGGAATCGAACCCAGGACCTTCTGCGTGTGAGGCAGATATGATAACCATTACATCATCCAACCGGACATATGTCAGTTTACTCCCCTATTTTTGGTGAGGATTGTTCTTGTTCTTGTTACATAGGAAAGTCAAATCAACTGACTGTGTCCTGGAGTTTGATTAAAGAAAAAATATGAAAAAGAAAAGAAAAAGAAATTAATTTTAAAAACGAGCAAGAAAAGAAAAAGCAGAGTGGAAGAAAAAAAGAGGAATGATAAAGAAAACAAAAACATAGAATCTCAAATAGAACTAGCATTCCAAGGGAAATTATGAATCACCGCCACCCATATATGATGTGTTGGCTGTGATCACTAAAAAATGTCTGAACTTTCAAAAAACAAGTGGGCACAAACAGGGTGATCAATTTAGCATGAGCTTACATTGAAAATTGACCCCCCCGCCCCACTAAAACCCTATTTGGGAGGGGAATTTTCTACTATGAATGGGTAGGGCTACATAGATAAATAAAATGTACCCCCTCCCCGCTAAAACCCTACGAGGGGGGGGGGGCTTTTTTAAAAAAGCCACACATTTGCCCTACTTATTGAGGGGAGTGTGTGTGCAAAATTTCATCTACTATGAACGTTTAGGGCTGGGCGAAGTACCGATAGAGAGATAGATATAAATGTGTGCACACATGAATAACCTAAACCTTTGGTAGCAGAGATTAAAAATGGCATCGATACAATTCTAATGTGTATTTATTTCCAAGTTTGAAAATTACTTGGGGAAAGGAGGCCTATGTCCCTTCGACAGGCCTGGCAAGCCGGAAATGGATGGTGGTAGATTACTCATGTAAAATAACGGAGAGTGGCAGAGGACAGATATGAAAGTAATGCGACCTACGCCTCCGCCACCCTCATCGAGTATAAGTGGAAGATGAAAAAAAGAAAAAAGATATCTTGTTAATGGTGTTCAACAATGAATTGTGAACATGTTTGAGGCATCTTTAATCCATTAACGGTGAGAGGCTAATTGAGAATCACTACAGGTGAAAATAAAAAGAGAGAACCATGTGTCAGTAGGTACAGGTCAGTCAGTGCTAAGGTATTTCGAAAAACGTGACAAGAATTTAAAGAAAGAAAGTATAACGTCTGAAACAAACACAATCACTTCGAGACCGCAAGTGGGCAGGGGCGTGGCCAGTGTTACCAACACAAAAAATATTTTATATCTAGTTTTGCTGCAAAAAAGCTCTAAATTTTTTTAAAAGCCAGAAATAGCAACAAAAAAAAAAAAAGAAAGAAACGCCAAAAAGACACTAAAACTGGTCGAAAATAGCCAGAAACTGGCTAAAATTAGCGCTGTTTTGCACAGCCAAGACAAGAAACGCGCTAAATCGGCAACACTGGTGCCAACTCAAAAAATATTTTTGCGTCAGCTTGACTGCCAAAAACCACTAAATTTTTAAAAGATAGCCCAAAATTGGCAAATACACTAAATATGGTAAAAAAAAAATTTAAAAAAGTCAGAAAATTGCCAAAATGCTTAAGCGCAAGCGCTTTTTTTGCACAGCCTAAAGAAACGCGCTGAATCTAGCGCGACACGCGCTAAATCGGCAACACTGGTGTGAAACGATTTCAAATCACCCCCCAATGGAGGGGGGGCGAAAGCTTTATGAATAGTAGTTCCCCTGCCTTTCTACTAACATTATACAATAACAAATCTCACTAAATGTTGCTCAAGGAGCCCCCCCCCCCGCGGACCCTAAATCTCTAGCTACGCCCCCGCAAGTGAGCAACTACAATTACTTTTGTAAAAAAGAAAAAGAAAAAAAAAAGAAAAAAAAAGAGGTAGGATCAAAACGGCAAAACAATTCTCTGACGCTGAACATAAAAATAAAATCTCCTGACAAATCAGCAAAAATCAACAACCACTATTCAGTTCTTAGTCAGATATTTTATTGATTAGAAGAACATAGGCAGAGTCCATTACCAAAGAAAAGGCAGGAATTAAAAAGAAAAGGCAGGATTGAATAAATGGTATTGTTATCTATGCGGTACGCGTACAGGCCGCACCAATAAAGCTAGAGAGCTGACAATTTAAACATTTACTCCTTATTATGTCTAAAAAATGTTTTTCTTTTTTGGCAAATCCACCTAAATAGGTTGTTTTTGTTGGGGGCGGTGGGATCAATTTATAATGTAAGTTTATGCTAAAGTGGTCAACTAGTTTGTGTCCGCCAGCATTCACGCTTGTTTTTGAGAGAGCTTTTTTTTTTAGTGATCACTGCCCAACAAAAGGTGAGAGAAAAAGTGTCTTATTCATTGATCACCCGTTTTTCAAAAAGAAATTTTTTTTATTTGATCACCGCCAACACGGCACGCTGCCAAAAAGATGTTGGTCACGTGAATGACCGAGAAAAAGGGGCTATCAATGGTTTGGTTGTCTTCTCCGACTAAAGATATGACTACAGGGTCACGTCCCTAAAACACCTCCCCCCTTCGGTAAATGAGATTTCCACCAATAGGAGATGTAACCGTCTTATACTCTGAGATTGTTACAAAATGCCTCCAAAAATAATCTGCTTTTTCAAAGGTTCAACAATCAATTCAAAGCTGTTTTGATGCTTTTATATCCACAAATGTGAAATAAAAAAGGGGTGCACTGTTCTGTTGGTGTTTTAGTTTTGCCTTTTCTTGGAATCAAACATTTCGTATGTTAGAGACCAAAGCAGATGAAATAAATGCATAGGCGTACGATCCAGGTAAGGGATGGGCAATTGCCCTCCCAAATTCGTGCAAAACAGTGGTGGGAAATCGTGCAAAGCAAGAAAAATAATCTGTGTAAAATTTCGGGCAAATCAAAGGGTTCTCATACGCGACGCCCTTGAATAAACGTCTGATATTTAATATCGGAACGAAGTTTACACGCTTGAAAAGACGAGAGCAAGAAATGGATTATTGGTAATTAATCTTATATTAAAGAGAGGCTTCTTCTTGTTTCAAATTTTTAACGGCAATAGCCTTCATTTTTTATAAATATTAAAAACAAAAAAAATGAATTTAGGCAAAATTAGAAAATGTAGAAAAGTGAAATTATGATGGTGCCATCCGTAATAGAAAAAAAACTGGTATAAGTGAAGAAGAGAAATTTACAACTATTCATTAAAAAGAATTTCTTTCCTTTTTTTTCATCACATCATGATACTTTGTTTAAAAAGGAGGAAGAATTCAGATATTTTATAACTGCTTCCTACTTTGTTCCGTTTTTGTCATTAGGTACACCGTACGTTTAAAAACTACAGTTGCATACGCGAGAAATCCAATGAAAAATGTATATGTGCGTTTACTTTTATGATAAGCCTCGTATCATTTTATTTATTTTTTAAATTAGATACCTGTATTATAAGGAAATGAAATATTATTTCACGCGCACAAAGTCTGAGTTTTATGATGCATTAAGCAAAACAAAAGGCAATGTATATTTTTTGTATTTGAAATGATATGTTCACAGTTTGAAATTGAACTGAAGCACATTGAAGCACTCTGTACAAAATGAAAAGGCATACGCTCTAGGAGGTGCATAAAAGACTAACAGATGTATTTATTTGTGACATAAACCCACATCTACCGATCCGGATGAAGCAAGCAAAGTGACTGGCTAACTAAAATGTGTTCTAGTAATTTCCGAGCTTTTAGAGTTACTGCATGGAGGTATAAACAGAAAATGCCAGACATGAGAAAACTCGGTCAGGCGAACAGACAGACAAGAGCAAATCCGGATAGAGAGACACTCAGCAAACGTGAACAAACTCGATCAGGCAGGCAGGCAGACAGACGTGAACAAACTCGATCAGGCAGGCAGACAGACAAGAGCAAAATCGGTCAGGCAGGCAGACAGACAGACAAGAGCAAAATCGGTCAGGCAGGCAGACAGACAGACAAGAGCAAAATCGGTCAGGCAGTCGGTCGGTCAGACAGACAAACGTGAGCAAACTAACAGAGATGAGCAAACTAGGACAGGCAGAAAGACAGACAAGAGCAACATCTATCTGTCAGGCAGACAGACAAACAAACGTGAGCAAACTAAGACAGGCAGACCGACAGAGATGAGCAAACTCGGACGGACAGACCGACATCAGCAAACTCAAATATAAAAACACAGGAAAACAAATTGATACTTTAGAGATATAAAAGGAAGGAAAAAAGATTACACCTCGATTTTGACCCCTAAAAGCGCCCCACCCCAGATTTTGACCACTGAAAAGGGAGGACCCCCCCCCCCAATTTGACCCTTAAAAAGCGAAAAAAAAAAAACGATTAAGTGTTGGAATTTTCAAAAAACAAAATAACCTATGTATGATCCCGGGGACTTTTAGTTTGTCCGTGATGCTCATTGTCAGACACACACACACACACACAAATTAGCGACTTACGCATAGTATTATAGATTAATTTATTTTAAAACAATTTAAGGCGTTACAAAGACAATGAATTCCAAGCAGTAATTAATTGTTTATTTAAATACAATTCAAGGCGTAACATATCATTGAGGTGTGCAACAATATCACGGTCAATTACCGACATACATTCCTGTTGTACCGGGGAAGGTTAGGGTTAAATGATTCGGGACCAAAGTTTTTGGAGTACAGTGTTGCCAATTTAGCGCGTTTTTGCCTAAAACACTTTGCCAGTTTCTGGCCATTAAAATCTTTTTAGCGCTTTTTGTCAGTCAAACTAGCGCGAAAATATTTTTTGTGTTGGCAACACTGTTGATGCGAAAATAAAGCAATGCTACTATCTTTGTAGGATGGACCACACTACTTATACCAAATATCTCTAAATTAACAGAATGTTGCTTTGCATACAACATAAGTAGTAGTCCAAACAACAATTTTGGTGGTGGTGGAATAGACACACACACACACACCAAAGTAAGCGCACATATAGATATATACGTAGGCACACAAATGAATATACACAAAAAAATAGTAGTAATTTTGAAAGTAAATACATTTTTACACACGTGACTGCGAGACACTCGTGCACACGTACTCAGTGTTGCCAACTCAAAAAATATTTTCGCGCTAGTTCGACTGCCAAAAAGCGCTAATTTAGCGCTTTTTGCACTTCCAAAATGAGAGACGCGCTAAATCTAGCGCGAAACGCACTAAATTGGCAACACTGGCACTCACTCAGGTTTGATAACAAATAAATCTAGCAGAAGCACTCGAAGAGCGCATATCTCTGCCAAACTGAAACTGCCATTAGATGCTACATATACACCAACTAAAAACTGAATGAAAGTCAAAATAGCTACGATGTAGGGGAGGTAACTGTGCTTCGTTTATCCATATTTCGGACTAGTACTGTCTTAATATAAATCGAAAAGAATTCCTGGATCCGCCCCCAAATTTAATCAATTCTTCCTTCTTATCCTATGATCCACCCTTCCACAAAGTGTTATTGAAATTCATTGAAAACTCTTGGAGATATTGTGTGTACAGACAGTTGGCAGGGGTAAATAAAACCCCTCTGAAATACGCCTACGGTTTTAGACCCTAAAAAACCGGATACACAGAATCAGACGTATATAAGCATACGCATAACACACACCAAAAAGATTCATAATGCGTTTGTTTTGGCATTGCAAAAAGCGCTAAATTAGCGCGTTTTCGCTTAAAACATAGTGGCCGTTTTTGGCCATTTTCTGGCTCTTTTTAACCATTTTTAGCGCCTTTTTGGTGGTTTATGGCCATTTTTGGCAGTCAAACTAGCGCGAAAATATTTTTTGAGTTGGCAACACTGCACACATGAACACACGGTGCCAAATATGCCAGAATTTTAAATAGTGTTGCAAAATCTTTCGAATGTGGATGTCACTGCCAAATTCAAAAAATTAAAAAGAATCATCTAAATTGGCAAAACAGGACTCCCAAATTCGATAAATAAATAAAACAAATATCTATATTGGCGACACTGATTCTAAACCCAAACCCCTGAAACCAGACATATGCATTAGAAATTTGAAGTGAGTTGATTTCTAAAGAAAGGCCGTCGGTACCTAAGGTCAGGTATTGAACTAATAATGATACTTTGATGATATGAATATCCGTCCGTTTCATCTTCAAAGATAACAGCATCGTATTCGTAAGATATCAAATTTCTACAACGCTCGTTTAAAATAGAAAAAGCAAATGAATTGTCTTCCTTTTTATGAAAAGGAGAAAAGAAATGTCGCTCCTCCTATTATTGTTTTTTTGTCGGTAACCATTGAACCAAGTTTAAGTTTAAGGGTTTTTCATTAATAATGAAATGCCGACATTTATTTTGACACCTTGTTCAAATATTATCCAAACGAGTAGCTAGGGGGGGGGCTATTTGAAAACGGCCTCGGGTCCCCAAAAGCTTTATAAATAGTAGTTCTAGTTCACCTACTGCATTCCTACTGACAAATCTTACTAAATGTTGGACCCTCAAGGAGCCGCCACCCCTCCTCCAATCTCTAGCTACGCCTATGATCTTATCCGTTTCAGTAAGTAATTCATGTAGTGATGATGAATGACTATCGAATAATGTGAGACAGGATAATTAATAGGAATAATAATGGTGAAGTAATAAAAATAATGGTGTGGGTGCAGGGACTACAACTGTAGTTTAATACGGTGCACGTGCCATCAGAAGTGCATGCAAAAACACCTTAACCCATTATGGGGAAAGTGACTATATATGGTCACCTCAGGACCTGTCAGCCACATGCAAATATTGTAACCACAAAGATGTGGTCTGCAAGCTTTGCGAAAAC
>VCCN01005991.1:571983-583260 GCA_006491835.1 Architeuthis dux | reverse complement strand
ACTTAGATTAATCAATAAGTCCACAGCCTTATGATCAAAAAAGCATTCATTTTACACAACAAATACTTATTTTACAACATAATCTCCTTCTTTGTCAATGCACTTAACTCAGCACTTCTCCATTAATCATATAGATCAAACATTATACAGTGAAAATTTCAGATCAAAATTCAGCTGATAACTGTGTCAGGCTACAGACTTGTTGGTCCACTCTTGTAAGCTAAGCTTAGTAAATAGTATATGTCTGTATACAAGACAGACACTTAATCAAGAAAAGAAAACTGCAAATATAACACTACGTCCAATACAGTGGCATTATGACTTGGGGGCCGTCTACTGAAACTCAATATGGACAGTTATAGGACAGGATAAATACTTTTATAGTCTGGCATATACAGTACCTGTCATTAATTTGTTTTATTGATATTTATTTTTTAATTTTATTATTAATTTTGACTAGATTTTACCTTCATCTGAATTTTTTATTGCTTTTTATCACAATTTTTATTTGGGCCACACATTCTACAGCAGCAAATATGATGGGCTAACACTAAAATAATACAAGGGTGATATTACCTAGAATTATCTCCCTTGCCGCAGTCTAACTCATGACGGAACTGAGTTTCCGGTCAGGCGCTGTGCTAACGGAAATAAAGAGTGCACACACGTGGAAAAAAAGGACCCAGTCATTATTCTCCGAGTGTGAGCAGTGAAAACAACGTGTTTGTCTTTGTCCTTGTTTCTTTGTTTCATCTTCCTTTTCAGTGAGATTCCCACGAGCTGGGAGACACTACAATATGTAGCACTCTTGATACAAAAGAAGTTGTGGTTATCTACCTTGAAAAGATGTGCTATTCATTATCCATGTACAACTATAGCCAGATTAACTCAGTAGCCTTCCTTTGTTCCTTTGTTGCATCTTCCTTTTCAGTGAGCTTCCCAAGAGCTGGGAAACACTTTAAAAGTTGTGATGAAAAGCAACTAAAAATTAAGATGGAGGTAAAGACTAGGCAAAATTGATAATAAAAATATTAGTGTTACAATACTTCATCAAATAATAAGAATAAACTAAAGATCAACTTATTTTTTATTATCTAAAACAAAAATCAAATGTTGCTAAAAGAATAATCTAGAATATAAGAAAATTCCCTATTTAAAGGTCAAAGTACTTTTCTGCTTCTTCTGTGGCTGCCTCAAGGATATCAGGCTCAAGAGAAGCGAGATACTTCTCATTTGGCCTGAATTTTATGCTCTGGAACTTTCCTCTCAAGCCACCCTTTGTCTGTTCATAAAACAGGAAACGGTTACTTGCTCTCCAAGCCACAACATTGATATGATATACCTGGAGAATAAAAACCACAATGATAACTGTAACTTTTCCAACTGTAAGCAAAAAATTGATTCAGTTATTTTAAGAAACAAGCCTGAAAGTCAGACAATAGATGTGCTAATTCTTTTCCTGTATGAAGATCTATCAAAGGAAGTGTTGCCAACCATAGTTCTCTCTAAGCTGTGCGCATGTTTTTTTCAGCCGCAGAAAATATTTCAAATTCTGTAGATAGTTTATCGTTTTTCATTGAAAAAATATTGATTCCTTATAACGAATTCAAAAGTGTGCACATACATTTAATGTTGAATTAATTATTGATGAAGGTATATACATATATATATATCGTTAGAAAGAGAATTTCATCAGCTTTTCAATAGTGTATCTTGTCAATTTGTATCCATTGGGCTTAAAATATTACAGCTAAACACATGAAGATAGGTATTTGGCATTTTATGAGAAAACTTCAAGTACACAGTCCAAAGTCTATGGATTGTGGAATTAATTATTGGAGATATATACGTATATATATCGTTAGAAAGAATTTCATCAGCTTTCCAACAGGGTATCTTCTCAATTTGAGCATAAAAAGTTACAACAAGCTGTAACTTTTATGGTCAATAGATACAAATTGACAAGATACCCTGTTGGAAAGTTGATGAAATTCTCTTTCTAACAATATCTATATGTATATATTTCAATCAAGAGTTAATTCCACAATCCATAGACTTTGGCCTATAAAGTATACTTGAAATTTCCTTGTAAAATGCTTGAATACCTATAAATAAAAAATTGTATTTTTGAATTCATCATGTCTAAAAACCATGATTTAGCCTTTTAAAGTACTGAGATATGTCAATTAGGAGACAAGATATGAAATTCTGGATATTTTTGGTGTGTGCTGGTGGCCATTTTGTTTTATGCAAATGAGGTAGTTCATCCCAACATTTTTGGGGAACATCTTTTTTCTGAAAGAGGACATCCTAAGGAACATTTTGGTACGCTACTCATAGGTTCCTGGGGTGGGATAGGGTAGGACCTGCTGGCCCCAAAC
Source organism: Architeuthis dux (assembly GCA_006491835.1). Taxonomy (NCBI): domain Eukaryota; kingdom Metazoa; phylum Mollusca; class Cephalopoda; order Oegopsida; family Architeuthidae; genus Architeuthis; species Architeuthis dux. The sequence goes on along the minus strand of VCCN01005991.1, from coordinate 580,879 downwards.
TATTAGATTTAGATGAAAAACAATGGAAAAAGCACAAAACAGAAGTAAACAAATCTGTTAGAGAAATAAACTCTTGATGTTCCAGCACTATTCATTCTTATATTCTCACAAGATGATAGTCTATAGATACATTCATTTTATTTGCAGACCTGTAACTCATATATCTATTATTATTTTACAATGGTCGATTTTCGTTTGAACCACTTCTTTTTTGAACTTTTGACTTTACCCAGTGCCTAAAACAGTTCCAGGAGGCCCTAAATAGTCTGTATATGTGTACAAAATTCATATATGGTTTCCACTTTTGCTATCACCCTGATGAGAATGGTCTGATTTCCATCTATTTATATATAATACTAAAAGTCTGATTCGCCCAACCAATTTTACAATGGTCGATTTTAGGTTGAACCATTTCTTTTTTTTAACTTTTGACTTTACCCAGTGCCTAAAATGGTTTCAGTAGTTCATGAATAGGCTGTATATGTGTGCAAAATTCACATATGGTTTTCCCTTTCTATATAAAGCTAAAAGTCTGATTCGCCCAACTAACCCATGGGGAAGGTTTTAAACTCAAATATATACGACACCACAATGCCCACTAGTGGTGTATTAGACTGTGAAAGGGCAATAAAAAGTCATTTTTGTCTGTACTTTTTGGTTTCTCAATATTTATACACTTCATATAAAATCCACTAATTATAATGGAAAAATCATTGTAACAGCAATCTTAAATCCCCAAGAGTCTACTGTTTTTTTTATAAATTATATTATATTTTTGATAACTTACCAGGAAATATGGATTCTCAATATCAGGAAATCTCAATATTGAAATGTCAACCTCTTTAACAACCTTCTGTACTTTAGCCACAAATAACGTTTCCAAATTCCTTACGGCTACGCCTGTTTCAGTCATAATCTCAGCAAGGTAATTGATGTCAACATGCGCGTCTTTAACAATGTGTTTATTGTTAATAAAAGTATTGTACCATGCAATTGCTGCATATTTCTGAAAAATAAAATGCAAGCAGAAAATTCAACTCTTACTTTCATACAAGATAATTTAGATAAGGGGAATAATTACTGATCAAGGTTACCTCCTTTTCAACTTTAGATAAAGAATGTGAACTATAAAGTTAAAACTTCCCTGTAAAACTCTAAATACCTATCGTCATGTTTTTAGCTGTAACTTTTCATTCCCAACAGATACAAATTGACACAATACACTCTTGGAAAGCTGGTGAAACTTTCTTTCTAACGGTATATATATCTCCATCACAAATTAAATCCACAATCCATAGACTTTGGCCTATAAAGTATTCTTGAAATTTCCTTGTAAAACCCTTGAATACCTATAAATTAAAAATTGTATTTTTGAATTCCTCATGTGAAAACCATGATTTAGCCTTTTAAGGTACTGAGATATGTCTATTGGGAGACGAGATATGAAATTCTGGATATTTTTGGTGTGTGCTGGCCATTTTGTTTTATGCAAATGAGGTAGTTCATCCCCATTTTTTTGAGAACATCTTTTTTCTGAAAGAGGACATCCTAAGGAACATTTTGGTACCCTACTCATAGGTTCCTGGGTGAGGGTACAGGGTAGGACTGTTATGATATGTGAACCCATATGAAAGGCACAAGACCACTGTCCCTGTTGGGGACAGATTGGCGGTTCTCCTTATCATCTCTCTCCCACTCTTCACTCTCCTGCAGACAAAGATGTATGTTGCGTAATAAAAATATGTCCAGATATTTTTACAAGCAAGTCTTCGAGTTTCCTTTCTATCCAAGTCCAGGACACACCAGTATACAACAGGACCTCCTGGCCCCCAGACTATTAGATTTAGATGAAAAACAATGGAAAAAGCACAAAACAGAAGTGCACAAATGTTCCAGCACTCGTTCCCATCACAAATTAAATCCACAATCCATAGACTTTGGCCTATAAAGTATACTTAAAATTTCATTGATGGGGAATAACTACTGATCAAGGTTACCTACTTTTCAACTTTAGGTAAAGTTTTTGATATAATAAGTGTAACAAACATGGTTTCCACTAAAGAAGCTCTCGGGATCTGCTAGTAGGGGTTTTCAGCAGTTAATGACATTTTAAACCCTTGTGATAGAAAAAAGTATTTTAATCAGTACATTAGGCCAATAATCATGAAATGTTGTTTCTTTACATTATAGAGAATAATACTAAAAGTGATTTAGTCCAGAAATTCAATTAGTACCGGAATTAAAAGTATGAGTTATTATTTGATAATTAGGCAACCGTGGGCGGGGGTCACAGATTTGACCCCCACAGGTGTTGAAAGTTATAAAAAACATATCGACAAAAACCCCAAACTGCAAGGTGTCCAGGGCGAGAAAATCAGCATGGGTGTTTGAACCCAATAAAAGCGACACAGAGACCCTTGGAAAAGCAGAGAGACAGAGAGCAGCTGAGCTTGGGAGCACAGAGCCAGTTTCCCTGTTAAAGAACACTGTTGGCTCTCATCATCTCTCTCCCACTCTTCATTCTCTGCCACGACACATTGTATCTTATGAAATAAAAATATATCATCAGGATTTTCCTCCCGTGGACCAAGATGGATATACAACATTATGAGGATAGGCTAAAAGTGTTAGGGTTAACATCGTTAGAAAATAGGATAGATCGGGGAGACTTAATAGAAATGTTTAAGATTATGTGTGGTTTAGAAGTAGTAAAGCCTGATGTATTTTTTACTAGAAGGAGCAACAAGGGACTGAGGCCACACTTATATGGTAGAAGCAAATAGAAGTAGATTGAATATCAGAAAATTCTTTTTTAGCAATACAGTGCTATGGAATAGATTACAGGAATATGTAGGGCTATCAACAGATGTAAATGATTTTAAGAAGAATTATGATGTTTATTACACCACCGCAAAAGGTTTAAGGCCAGAGATATGTGTAAATATGATTGTTATGATGTGTGCAAATTGTATACCTTTTTTGTCACACTAAAATAAAATGTTCTATATACTAAAATTCTCCATTTGAACATTATCTAAGAAAGATTAGCCAGTATATGTCCAAATACTAATGACATATGTCTTCAAAATGTCTCTCTACAAGTGGTTAAATTCCAAACATTTTCATGGCAGAGTTAGGCGTTTTAAGCCCCTCCCTTGACAGCAGGCAGCCCTGCATCCCCTCATGTTAGCACTACACCACTACTTGTAATAAGATTTTTATATGAAAATATATGCAGGCAGTATACTTACACTTTTGGTCCGACTGATCATATCAGTAAGTCCTTCAGCAACACTGGAATAGGAATCTTTTCGTTCTTCTACACTGCCAGGAACAATTTCTAAACTGGGGATATCTTTCATGTATTCAATAACTCCTCGGTATGATTCCAGGCTCATCTGTTTAAGGCGGGGAATTGATGTTCCGATCGTGAGCTGGACAGAGAAAATGTGATCAGTTTTAACTCTTAAATTCATTAAAAAAAAAACTGAATGTCATTATCAAGGGAAATAACTCCCGATTGAAATGTTCTCCCTTAGACCATTAGGTGATTTTTAAAAAAAAGAATTTCTATTCAATTCACAGAAGAGTTGCATTATTTTTAATTCTATTCACTGAAGAGTTCCACTGTCAATACAAGAGGTTACAAGCGTTCCATGAATTTAAGAGTTGATTTGAGAGAGGAAAGTTTATAAACTAATGCTTTTTAACCCATAAGAACCCACTGTGACACTGGTGTCACATACAATTTAATTGATCTGCACAGTCTCTTATATAATATTATATTTTATCCTGGATTTTAACTCATGAAGTGTACTAAATGATATCTAATGAACATCCTGGTGCAGTCATGTTACTGTGAGTCAATTTTCCTACCCAGAATCCCACATAATGTACCTTATGGGTTAAATTGATGAATGATTCACCCAAGGGTGAATGAATCTTGAGGGGGTGAATGAATCTTGAGGGGTAAATGGAGTGTGAATGACTTAACTCTTAGATTCATAGACTGCTTGGAACTCTTCAATGAATAGGACTTTTAAAAAATGGAACTCTTTTTTGAATTGAATTAAAGGAAAATAAAAAAAATTACAAAAAAGTGCAAGGGAAGTAACTTTAATCAGAGGTTACTCCCCTTGAATTACTTTTTGAATTCCCTAGAATGAATTTAAAAGTTAATTTACTAAGATATTTATATTTTTCTAGAGTAAAAAAAATAATTTATGTGGTAAACATATTAGTCCTGGTGCTGTAATAGAGACCTGTAGGAATTTTGCAAATAAGCACCATTTTTCATAATGGCGTATTTTCACTATGGTCCCCTAGTCAGAAAAAATGAAACTTTCATAAAATATAAGCATATTGTATATCGTTGGAAAGGAAATTTCATGCTGGGTAAAGTTTACAAAAAAACCATATGCCTCAGGGCAAGTCATTTTGAGCTATTTACAATTAAATGTCATAAACCCTTGTTTTAAAATGAAACACATGTGTGCTGATTTTCTTTTTGATGAAAAAAGAAATTTTTTGCAACATCCAGTGTCCCTTCCATTTTTCCGAACAGTCTGCAAAGTCCCCTTTCAGGATCGCCATCAGCTGCCTCGTCGCATTCTCCTTAATCTCTTCTACAGTCTGAAAAAGCATGAAGTCACAGGGAGCCAAATCTGAACTGTAAATCATACAATTTTATTTGGTGCTACATCAGCGGTTCCCAACCTGGAATCTGCAGTGGACCTGGAGGTCCACAAAGGTATTACTGGGTGTGCATCAGCTTGTTGAGTAGGCAGACCTGGTTCTATTTAAATAGAAGGGGTCCTTGGTAATGAAAAATGTAAGTCTACAATTATGCATCATATGTTAGACCAAAAAGCACCACCTGCAAACCATCACATTGGTTTCAGGATCCCCTGTGTTTAGAACCACCCTATGAGTCTTGTCGGGCTTAGATTTGTTGAGAAGTGGAAGAAACACAGAAACACCCAGGCCATGCGCTATAAGGGCAACTCCCCCTTTAAACATAACTACTGTTTAACCCATCACACTTGAATTTTACACCTGAAGAAGGCCGAAGAATGGCTCGGCCGAAACGTTGTGTATACAACACAGATAACAAGAAGGAGTTCAATCATCCGAAGAGCCATTTGAATATTAATGACCCTTCTCAAAACTATAGAAAACTATTGTTGATGTTTGGGTTAACTCCCTTTGCACTCTTGTTTATGCTAAGTTGCATCTCTTTTGTTTTAAGGAACTATAAATGTGGCGACCCATTCGGGAACTGGTTTTCTATGTTATTGTCTTATAAAGACTAGTGAACGAATACTTATTTACACATTGGTAGCAGAGCGTAGTTTCCTATCACCATCATTTAGTGTACCAAGAAACACCTAACCAGAGTTCTCCGGCAATTGTACGCATACATGCAGAGTCCAACAGTGCCATACCAAGCATCTCTTTTGCAAGAAAAAAAAAGAATTCCGAATCAAAGAAAGTTTTTAAAAAAACGTACAATCAAATTCTGATCCATTTTCATCATTGCTTTTGATGTGAGCTCTCCGAATGATGAGGAAACTTTGAAACGAATACTCTCACATTCATCTTCATCTTCTTTATCAAAAATGTTTCCGTCATCAACTGAGAAAAATAAATTAAACTCACAGAATTCGTAATAATATGCAGAAAATGACTACAAAGGAACTGAAAAAAAAAGAAAACACTTTGTTAAACCCCACAAAATATCAGTATGCAAAAAAGGTTTTGCCAAGATTATTTTTCACATACATCACCTTGGGATTTACCTGGACACATCGTCAGTGATGTTTCCTGGGATCACTTAGTGTTTTGGGTTTTTCCACATCCTCACCCAGGCGACCCAACTGGTATTGATCAAGCCCCGGCTTGTGTCCAGGTAGTGCAATCTCCCCCACGGATCTCCTCTCCTGATCCACAGCTACTATGAAGCAACTTTTGCTGCCTCAGTGACCAACTTGGCCTTTTGCTTCTTGGCTCCCTCCTGTGTTGCCCAACATGTTACTGACCCTGCAAAGGGACCAGCCTGCAAAACTCTTGCACCACACCTCATTCGCCACCAGTTCAGCATACTATTTTTAAAAACCTTTTGTCAATTAAACATAAATTGGAAAGCAATATTTTTTGCTCTGTATTATCAATAAAAAGATCCACACATTTTGTTAGGATCAAAGCTAGTGTTAATTTTGGTAAAGTTTCATATTTAAGATTATTTTAGAGTTAGGTTTAGGATTATTCTATGTATTTTTGAATGACTCAGTATTTAAGTGGATTTTTATGAAGGCTTATTTATCACTTGATCACATTATGATTACTCCTGAGAAAATATCAACTTAACCCATAAGAACCCATTATGACACCGGTGTCACATACAATTTAAATGATCTACACAATCCCTTATACAATTTTATCCTTGATTTTAATTCATGAAGTGTACTAAGTGACATGTACTGAACATCCTGGTGCAGTCATGTGACTGTGGGTCAATTTGCCTATCCAGAATTCCATTTTAAAAAGGGTCATTCGCCTGGGTTCCACGTGGAAGAGAAATAGCACCTTTTTAAAAAGGCTTGTTTTTGTCACTAAAAGGTAAGTTTTAACTCATTTAACAATTCTAATGCTTTGATAACATGTCCAATATTACATTTAACCTAATCTGGCCATATTTCCTGAACAAATTGATATTAAAAAATGTGGTCCATTTGGTCAGTTTTATATCCCACATATTTTTCCTTCAAGTAGAAATATGTCCGGGTTCTTATGGGTTAAATATGGTAAGAAATATCTTCATACGAGTTTAGTATAAGCTTTGAAAAAGATACAAATCTTTTTATTTCATACTTCTCAATTTCTAGCAAAAGATGAAAATTTAAAAAAGGTTTTTTCTTACCACATTCATAAGTCACTCTTAGTCTCTGTGAGTCATCTTCAGGACAGGTACTATCACCAAGCAAATTGGCATTTGCTGTTCCACAACATCTGATCTTCCCATTACACCTGAAAATATAACAAATACAGGTCACTCAATAGAAACTCTTACGTGACCAACGTCTTTTGGCAGGATGCCGTGTTAGGCGTGATCAATTAAAAAATTGGAAAAAGGGGTGTTCAATGAACAAGTTACTTCTCCTGCCTTTTGTTGGGAAGTGATCACTAAAAATATCTGAATTTTCAAAAAACAAGCATGACACAAAGTGAGGGATCAATTTAGAATAAACTTACATTGCAAATAGAACCTCTCACTAAAAAACCTATTTAGAGGGTAAATTTTAAAAAAAGAAAATTCCAACGCGTCTTCCACTATGATGACCCCGTATCAAACTAAGCAGTGTTTACTAAAGAACGGTGCCATTTTGGGATTAAGTCTCTACCATGGAGCAATTTCAGTGTTCTAAACGTTATAAAATATTAAAATTCTAAAACTTCAAAATTTTTTTAAAAAACCTTAAAATTTTTAAATTAACATTTTTATGAACGTAGTTTCGTCTTGTGTATTGGTGTTTTTCTAGATATAATAGGATTAAATGTTCACACATTGGTAGCAGAGCGTAGATTCCTATCACCATCACTTAATGTACCAAGAAACACAAGTTTTTGCCTATTTGTTTTCTTTATAGGGTTTACATCCATAGAAAGTTGAACTTGACAGAGCGCACTTGATGGACATAACACAAGATTCTAATACAGGAGTGTAATTGAGTCAGGTATAAACATGAAAAATCCACCCTGTTCTCAGAAAACAGATTTCACTGAATTGACCTCCTTGAAATTTAGCTTTTTTGTTTTATTTTTATTTTTTGTTAAAGAAGAACGATTGACGAACAAATATAAATTCAATTTGTTGTTGTTGTTTGATTCGGACGACATTGTTGTTTGATTCAGACGACATCGTCCTCTTTGCCAAGAATACTTGTAACGGACACATATGTATTTTTGCACTCACACACTCCGGTCAACAAGTGAAACCACTTGACACACAAATTTTCCTTTAAGAACATCCAGATTTTTATTCTGAGAAGTTATCTATCCACAGTGCTTTTAGATAACCAACTTTCAGGACATGAAAATAATGTACTTGACTCACAAAATGATACCCTATGCTGACAGCAAGTCAGGCAAAACCATCATCTTCCACTCGTCTCTTATTATAAGAAGACCTACCTATCTTCCTTCTTTGGTCAGTCAAGATTTATCGCTTGACAAATCCATGATGGATCCACTCCCTCGTTCAGTTCCAGATTTGTTGCCTAAACAAATCTATGGCTGTTCCGAATTTCGATTATGTACGTACTCATTCATACATACACACACACACTAACAACAAAGAACTCTTTAACACTTACTAAGTAGTATACAAACTCTTTAAATGCATTATTTCTTCTTATTCTGAGAACTAGTCTTCTGTAATAAATATACTGATTATTGCTGCAGAGTATTTGTATTCTTTATTATCATTGCAATGTTACCATGTGCAACTTGCATCTTCACAACATACATGTATTTCATTCCTTTTACTACTGCAGGAACATGCAGAGAAAGAAAGATCTCTCTTATGCATATCACTAACATTTGCTCTTTCTTTCTCTAGTATAATCAGCATCCTAGCTTACTATCAGCAGTCAGACCCTTAAAGGCTACTACCGCTACTATTACTACTGCTGCTACAATTAGCTTACTGTTAGAGATTACTATGTTCTTATCTTTGTTATTGTTTTCACTGTTAACTTTTCTATTATCACATTGGAGTCAGATAAATTTAATAATGGTGTTAGATTTAATATTAGTCTTAATTACATCAATAATAACTTCTATTTACCTATTCATGAACTCCAGATAATGTTAGATGGACTGAATTAAGAAAGCAAGA
>VCCN01005991.1:543121-555670 GCA_006491835.1 Architeuthis dux | reverse complement strand
TAAACAGTATATTCCTTCACAAGAAAAATCATCTCCATCTCGATGCTTCATTATGCTCCAGACTAATTCTCTCCAGGGACCAACCTCTGTTTTCCTGAAGTCTAGACACAGCGTGCGCCCCGACACCATCCACAACGTGGAGTGATGAAACCAACCAACTGTCGTTGAACATTTGTTGCCAACCTCCGAGAAGGTGATAACATTACATACTGACAAACTTTTTTTGTTCATATCAGGCACCCCAAACATTTTTCCTTGACATTTCCGAGATAGACTAGCGACACCAGTTCGGGCTAGTTTTTTCTTCAATGTCAACACGTGGACTTTTTTTATCTTGGTAACACTGCTGATGTTTCAATGATGTCACCGGTGTCAAGGAAAAATCCATCCCTTTTCAATTTGCCAAAATTTTGGGTGCCTGATGGGAACAAGATCCATTAACTCTTCTGTAAGTGGATAGATATCTGTAAAGAAACAAATTCTTTGTAAAAGAACATACTGATGTATGAATTTTAGGGCACTTACTAAAAGTTTTATAATTTCTTTATTGTGTGAAATTTAGTAACAAAAAGAGTCAATGAGTTAGCCATTAGTTACCATACAATAGTAATTGATAGTTTTTATATGGCTTTGTCATTTACTGTATTTCCTGGCATCAAAGATGCTATTTTTTTCCTGAAATAAGTCTTGAAAATTTCCTGAAAGTTACTTTCCTCATAGACCTATCCTTATCTAATTCTTTTTTTTCCAAATTTTGCAAGTCAAAATCAGGGTGCGTCCTTGAGGCTGGAGCCTCCTCGATGCAATATAAGCCTTGTGAATTTTGAGTTTAATCTTTAGTCATAACATACCAGATGTTGGTTTGGGACAGCCCATGGCCCACTGACCCATTTTCAATCCCACTAAATTTGTTTACTCAATCCATTCCAAGAGTCCACAATACATTGGCTGAAAAGATTTTTTCTCAAGTTCAATTTTTAAAAAAAATGTATTTTATATTCATGTCCTCTAGTTCTATTTTTATTAAAAAGAAAGAATTTTTCAGGTTCCACATGCCATGAATTGCTCATTGTTGGTGAAAAGGATCTGGATTAGTACAGGGATTGGGATTTCAGACGCTGCTGCAAGATTCTTAAGCTACCATGAAATTTCCATTTGTTGTGCCAAGATAAATGTATTTATCATATATGAATTGGTTTCAGTGAATGTCTCTTTCTAAGCCAGGTAACAGAAAGCAAGCAGCCTCTGTGGCAATTCCTTAAGAGATGGGAACAAGGTGAACCATAATTTTGGGGATATGAATCTATATTGCTCAGTCTCTCACCAAGTTGTTGCTCATTACTTAACAATATAAATATTAGGTTGTTACACATGAAATATTGTTTTGTTTTTTTGCATCATAAAGAATAAATGCTAAAAGTGAAAGATTTACAAATGTAGTTGCATTTTTGGTACTGATACAATATCGGGGTCCAATGATAAAGACAAAAAAAGTTATTGCCCTTGAATTTTTTCTTTTTCAAATTTTCGACGACAGACATACACGATTTCTTTTTTATTTTGAAATTTATTTAGAAAAATTTCCCTTCAATTTACAAAAACAAAGTTGTTGTCACGTGGCAACGTTTTAAATTTTAAAATTTAATCCACTCAATGTTTTAAATTTCTCCACACAAAAAAATCACAAGTTCTTTGACTCATCATTTTATTATTATTGAATTTTTAGATTTAAGATGAAGGTAAAAAAGTAGTCATCAAAATTTTTAATAATATTGTTATTTAATTGTTTTGTATTAAAATAATTTACTTAGTTTTGTCTTCAAAATAGTCTTAAATAAAGGGAAATTTATTTGTGATGAGCTATATGAAGTTTGTTTTTACTTGCGAGATCAAACATCGACGTTTTGTGGGTAGGTCTTTTTTTGCCAGGGATTAATTTTGTGGATGTCTGGTATTGAATCTTTAAAGGGGAATAACTTTTTTGTCTTAATCGTTAAGATCCCCGTATTGTATCAGAACCAGTAAGAGTCTTTGTGGTATGTCATTCCAATTCCGAAACATGACTAGGAACGTTCGCAATATCGACCATGATTATTCAGTTTTTATATTTCTTACTATTGTACCAGTTGAATGTTTGGTCAATTTTTAGAAAGAATTATCAGGATAATGAAAATTTGAACAATTCCGTCTAATTACTTTGTTTGTGAGTGTAGCTTACATTTATATTGTGGCTTCTGTAAACTCTTTGGACATCTTTTATATTTTGTAAACGCGATACTTTTATTTTATTTTTACTAGATGAAGCATTGTCAACCATTATTAATCAATGCTACCTACAACATTGGGTTATTGCTGGATTTAGGTTATTCATGTGTTCTCACATTTATATGTATCTATCAATGGTGTACAATAGGATAAAGGTTATCCAACATAATGATGCTAGGAAAAGACAATGTGATGGCAAGAAATAATTTAATACCTTAACATGTTTCAATTTTTTAAAGTCGTTTTGAAAAAGGATGTCAGAGAAATGATGTGCCTGCATAGATTCAGACAGAAACCTCGGTCCATGCAGACACATCATTTCTCCGACTTCCTTTTGAAAACGACTTTAATAAAACAAAACATGTTAAGGTATTAAATAATTTCTTGCCTTCACATTGTCTTTTCCTAGCATCAGTATCTATTTATGTGTTCCTTAATGAGTATGGAAAATGCCTTTTTTTGTTTTTTGAAAATTCACCCCAAAATAGGTTTTTAGAGTGGGGTGTCAATTTTCAATGTAATTTATACTAAATTGGTCCTTTAGTTTGTGTCCAGCAGCATTCATGTTTTTTTAAAACAATTTGGACTTTTTAGCACGCAACAAAAGGCAAGAGAAGTAACTTATTCATGATCACTCCTTTTTCCAACTTTTAATTGATCACAACACAGCACAGCATATATCAGTGGTGGTGATTCATAATTTCCCTATTATTATGAATTTTTTACTAGTATTTTCTTTCGTCCTAGTTTCTTAGTTGCTTTTTATCGCAACTTTACTAAGGATGTCACTCTATGGCATTAAGTAAACTGTGCAGATCAGAAATAAAGGATAAGTTCTCAGTGAGACTCAAACTCACATCCCTTTTGTCCCTGGGAAGGCAGGTTAAACGTACCTGCTGCTCTTATCGATTGAGATCCAAGAACTCTGCGGCTTGGGAGAAGATCAAATCTAATCTTTAATCCTACCCACACTAGTAGTATTAGAATCTTCAATATTATCTTTTATTTTATTTTTATTAGATGAAGCTTTTTCAACCATTATTATTAGTAATTTTTTACTAATCCACCCAGGGCCGGATTATACAATAAGGCTGAGTAGGCTTAAGCCTAGGGGCCTGTAGCTAACAGGAGCCTGGAAAAATTCTGGGATATTCATATATTTCTTAATTTTATATTTGACAGGACCATAGCCAGATTAGGCTATACATAAACTATACTATGGCGTAGGGCCCAAGATATTAAAGGGGCCCCAAAATAAATAGCAATTCAGAAATGTATCACTACTACTACAGGGAAAATGAATTAAACAATAAAATTGTCAAAATAAAGTCTGAGCACTCATTATAATTGTTAAGATATTGTTAATAATATCTTAAAACTTAATAAAAATGCCCTAACAAATATCTCTTTAAAAAATGGAATGAATATATTACACATTAGCACATAACAATCTACTTTATTCACACAATTGACAGATTGCATTACTTACTTAAAATGATACACGAAATGGGGGTGGGGGAGAAGGATGGTTCAAGATGGGGGCCCCATATTGCTAATAGCCTAGGGGCTCTGGTATAGGTTAATCTGGCCCTGAATCCACCCTAATCACACAGCTTAGACTGTCCTCAATTAGCTGCTGAATGCACGGGGGAAACTTGTCCTAATGAAGAGTTTTCCACGCTCATACTGGGAATCGAACCTGAGACCTTCTGCATGTGAGGCAGACATGCTAACCATTACACTATCATGAATTTGTGTCCCACTGATTTCTCAAATGCCAAATTATAAATACATACTTAATAAGTTATGTTGGATAATGGCAATCTGTATTTCTTCTGGTCACCGTGAGAGAAAGATGATGAAAGAGAAAGAGAGGGAGGATGACAACTCTCGTTCCGGGTCTGTTGATGGGAGCTGATCTTTCTGTGGAGGGAAATTAACTTTGGAGAAAAGACTCTCCCACATGGGTGGAGATAAAAGACGACAAAATTCATTGTCTTCAATTGGAAATCTGGGGTTTTATTTCCGTCAGTATAATTTCTTTTCTGGGCCGGTTCGTGGGTCACATCGAGGTACAGAATCCTGTTGCATTTGGTTTTCTAAATGAGTTGGTCACTTTTCTGGGTTACTACTACGAAAATCAAGGGTTCCTCCTCTTTCGACCTGTCGCAGCTGGATTCAAATCTCAAACTGCCCTACTGCTGCTAACCAACTCTCCCTTGCCCCTGACAGGCAGGGGTCTTCTTTGTTGACCTGTTGCTAACCACTTAAGATCTCCAACTCCCTCTATTTTCAAATCCCAGCCCCTTTTAACAGCTACTGGTAATACGATCTCTGTCCAGTTTGTCACATACACAGTTTAACACAGCTCCCCCCTATTTTCAAATCTGGCCCCATTTAACGGCTACTGGTAACATGATCTGGGTGTATTTCGTTACAGTTAAGCATGATCATAGATGTTATTTTACACCCGCTAATGTTCGATAACCATAATAAATTAAAATTTTTACATTAGTAACAAACTAGAAAGCACTCAGAGAGCGCATACCTGTCAACACTGTACCCTAACTAAAAACTGAATGAAAATCAGTTTATATATAGCTACGATGAAGGGGAGGTAACTGTGTTTTGATTTTACTATTGTTTATTGCTTCTTAATATATGAAAAAATATCACTCAATTGAAAAAGAATTCCTGGATCCACTCCAAAATTCAATCAAAAGCCCACCCTTCCACAAAAATGTTATTGAAATTCATTGAGAACTTTTGGAGATATTGTGTTGACAGACAAACAGAGAGAAAGACATGAGTGAATATATATAGCTCTTCCAACTTCTAGGGCAGAGGTAAAGGATATTTTGACTGAGATATATCTATGGTATGGATAAAGATATTTTGACTGAGATATATCTATGGTATAGGTCAAGATATTTTGACTGTGATATATTATGGTATAGATAAAGAAACTATGACTGAGTATCTATGGTATGGAAAAAGATATTTTGACTGAGATATATCTATGGTATGGATAAAGATATTTTGACTTTTAAAACCTTAAATTCCTTGAATGGAAGAATCCACAAACCTTTTGCGGCTTCTGAATCAGAAATTAATAAAAATCCGATTTCCAAGATGAGAATGAGAATTCTCCAATTGGATGGCAAAACCTTGGTAGCAGCCATTCCGTTTGGAGATCTGCTACTAAAAGAGAAGACTGTTTGCTAAACTAAAGTTTATCTCTCACGGATTTTATACTGATGAAAGCAGGCCACGTAAGCTACACTTCTGATCATAAATAAGATGACAATGGGTCAAATAGGTCAGCTATTGATTGCCTTCTTTTTTGTGACTAAAAAATTGATTTTGTCTGTGTCACTTCCTCTGCCAAGAATGTGTCTTTGTAATTTTTTATGTATCTATTCACAGACCACTTAAGCTTTACGTGATCCTAAGTGGTTACGATATAAACATTTTAAAAATCCAACTCACCACCACTTACTGTTTGTGTAGAGGACAAATGGCTCATAGCACAAGAGAATTTGAATTTCAACATTTATCTTTTCTGACCAATAATAAAAAAAAAATGCAATTAGCCAATCAGAGAAGAGCCAAATTAGACACCTTTTTGATCCTGAAAACTTCAATATTCGGTTGACTGCCGAAGACTGCCCACAACAAGCTAACAATCTGATTATTGATCAAAATTGTGACTTGCTCTTTTTCTTATCTTCTTCACCCTCAAGAAGAAATGCTGAACAAATTTTGTACATGAATCCTTAGTCCAGTTTAAATGCAAGAAATGTTCAGAATACAATTTGCCATTTTGAATTCAAGTCCATGTACCAAAATTCAACCAGCAATTATTAGAAACCAACCAAAAATGCTAACATAGGTGTAATGTCATCTGATGTTAGTGCCTTTGTTGTTTGTTGTTCTTATCTGTTTAGCTGTGTTTAGTTTGAACACGTTTGGTTCACAACTGTATTTAGCTGTGTTTAAGAAAAGAAGAGATATGAAACAAAGACATGTTTTCAGGGTGATTGCCTGGACCAGAGTGACCTTCCCAGTTCCCACTTCCAGGCTCCCGTTTCCGGTACCGGAACAGGGTTTGTTAAATGGGGGTTGATGGGTAGGTTCGTGTTTATTGACTGAAACATACACATACACAAAACATTACATCAGTTTTTAAGATGGTCATGCTGGTGGCTTGCTGGCTATGTATGTATGTATGTATCACACGTACAGGCCACACCAATGGATCTAGAGGGCTGAAAATTTAAACTTTTCAGTCACTCACTATACAAAGCGCAGACCTCCACCATCCAAAATACACACAAGAAAACTGTTATATTCCATTCAGTGTTAACGTCTGATGAATCTGGAGACCTACTTGCAGAGGACCTCAGCACATTGCAACGATGGGCCAAATCTATGCAGTTGAAATTCCATCCAGACAAATGCAAGGTCATGCACCTAGTCAGAAACAAGGAACTACACCATGATTAAAGATGACGGAACACAACACGCACTGAAGGAAACTACAGTGTAGAAAGATCTTGGCATTTATATAGACAACTCACTTAACTTCACTGCGCATATACAAAACAAAGTGAATTGAATAGAGCAAATAAAACACTCAGCTACATAAGACACTCATTTAAATTCATTGAGCTTGGGAGAGCTTCCTACTGCTGTACAGGTTTGCTTCCTGGATATGGTCTCCTAACCTGAAGTACAACTCAGATGCCATAGAAAGAGTTCAGAGGAGAGCCACCAAGATCATTTCAAGATTGGGAGATATATCCTACACTGAAAGATTAAAACAACTTAAAATAGAAACCCTTGAATACAGAAGAAAATGTGCTGACCTACTAGAAGTCTATAGAATCCGGAACAACATACAATGTTCATTGCTCAAAATGCACTGATAAGAAAATGCTGACTTCATCTATCTGCAGTAAAACCAGAGGACACAGCCATAAACTACAAATTCAGACCTCCACTGGTGTTAGAAAAGTTTCTTCTCGGCAAGAAAAGTGAAAAGACAGTCACATCCGAGAATATCAATATTTAAAAAAAATAATCTTTATTGATATTGGACATACCAAATTTAACTACCATTTTTCTTATTAGTTTAATTCCAGCCCAACTACACTGAAGCTGGCTTAATGACGCAATTAACTGCTGTCAAAAAAAGCCTATTTCAAGTATATATTCAACAGGGCTTTTCACAGCAATTATTAATAATTCACAGAATAAAAATCCTGATTTATTATTACATTTGTTTTCTGACTTATTCATTGTGGCAGTGTGGAATTTTTGGATGTTAAGTTTTAAAAATATGTGATTACAATATGAGGCCAGGCAAACACTTTTCGTTAAGTAACAAAATAATAAGGAAGTGTGGTGGAATTATTTTTTAATTTTTCGCTATCTCCAAAACTTTTAACTTTATAAATGTGTGATTAGAATATGAGGCCAGTTAAAAAAATTAATATGGTATTATTTTTTAATTTTTGGATACCTCAAAAAAGATTAGCTCTAAAAATGTGTGATTAGAATATGAGGCCAAGTGAAAAAAAATAATATTCTCAAATAATTACTGAAATATTTTCATGCTTCAATTTAACCAAAGGGGCTTAACCGGCTTTGCACTTAAAGTGTAGGGGTTTTGTCCTTGGGGTTTTGTCCCCTGTGGGTTTATTCTTATACCTGATTGCATGAATGAAACTTATTATATTAAACCTTTATGAATTGTATTGTACCAAATATTGGTGAGTATCTTCTCTTTTGGCTGTTGAAATTGATTTCATTTCTAAATTTAAAATATTCAAAAGTTGAATCATCTATAAAAATTATCAGCATCTTACCAATTTTTATAATCTTTTTTCTTTTTTTAAAATTTTAGAGCTGAATTTCGTTTCAGTTTTGCTATGGTAGGTTTCTATTTTTTAAATAAACTCATATCGTTTATCTCCCCTTTCTTTTTCGACGGAAGTGGTGGTCAAGGGCATGGCTGCTTGTGTGTAACTAAAACGATCTTCTTCTCATTCTTGGCTGTTTTCAGGTTGAATTAAATGGCCAAATATCTCGCTCAAATCGTCGTGGCCGGAGTCCAGATCGTGGGTCGAGCTTTCACGGCGGCTCTACGCCAGGAGATCCGTACGAGTCAACAGAATGCTCAACGTTCCGGCGGAGGAAGACACGGCGCCCGTCGAGCTGCCGACGACAACGTGACAGGAATGTCGTTGGGGGAAGCCAAGAATATCCTCAATGTCACAGAATCAGATAACCTCGAAGAAGTCGCCAAGAATTATAAACATTTGTTCGAAGTCAATGAGAAACAGAAGGGGGGTTCCTTCTACATCCAGTCCAAAGTTTATCGGGCCAAAGAGCGAATAGACATGGAAATGAAAAACCAAACAAAAGACCCACCAGAAAAAACGGAATCAACAAAATCTTGATAAAACGTTGATTAATTGAACTAAAATCGAAAAGTAATGAATGATTTGTTATGATTTATAATTGGTTCTACATTTCAAACACCAGAGGAAACCTGAAAACAATTGATGACAACCTTAGAGGAGGATTATTTGTATATTTTATGGACCAACAACAGAAATTTGTTGGGTTTATATAACCGTTTTTTTGAAAAGGCAAAGATGTGTCTGCACTGAAAAAATGGTAAATTTAACTCAGATGATTATTTATTTTACTTTTTATTTCTTTTTCAGATTCTTGATTTTAATATTGACTTTTTTTAATTTGGTAAAGGAATACCATTATTATTTTAGTTTATTTCTTTAATGTTTGCCAAACATTTCTTGGAGATGATGAACTCTAAACACTAAACAGTTTTCAAGAAGTGTAATTTAATTCAAACTTTGAATATAGAGTTGTTTTGTAGTTGATGTTTACATTATTGGCATGTTTTCTTCGTTAAAAGGATTTGTTTTGTTTTTTTCCAGTAAGTTGGAGATAATTCCACAGTTACCGCAAATTCGTGAAGGTCCTCTAATCTCTATCCAAACTAAATAAACATAGTTAATTCTCATTAAGTTGTTGAATATTCAGATTATCCTGCCGCATTATAGCTTTATTTTGTTTTATCTGTTGATCGTTTTTCTAAACTGACAAAAATGACTCGATTTGAGTCATTTTATCGCAAAAATGGTTAATTTACAAAGAAATTGGTCTACATCTCCGATGGTTGAAGGTCATCAATTGCAGTTTTCCTCGTTAAATTATTTAAATTCCTGTGGTTTGCCGTCCTCCAAAATGAACAGGTAAAGATTTGTTGGAGCGAATGTACGTAAAAAAATATTTTCCCTATTTAGTAGTATATTTACATTGTAAATTGAACATTTGGTGTCGCAAAGACGAACACAAAGTAAGGGTCCATTTTTACATTTACGTGTCGATCACTCGCTTCCCCTATAAAAGTTACCTTTTCTTAAAAACAAAAAGTTTCCGGAAGAAACGAAGGTCAGATTCAGTCAAAAAAGCAATTCATATACAGGAAAAATACTTGTTCATACTTTTTTACGTAGGTTCGCTCAAACGAATATTAACCTTTGTTGATTCGCAGATCCAATTATCGTCCACACCAATATTTAAGAAAACTGATCATAGTGCAAGAAGCACAAGTTTCGTAACAGAAGGGTCGGCACAAGCGATTGTTGTAACACACATCTACAGGACCCCCATATGTGGAGAAGAATTCTGACATTTATTTAAGCCACGTTTTCAAAAACATCCAGAAATATCTAGTATCTAAGGAAGTTTAGTGTCCCAAATTAAATATCTAAAAACATCTAGAATCTAGAGAAGGGCACTTTAGCGTCCGAAATACTGCGACCCACAAGAAATGATTTTAATAATACAATGTTTACTCACCTTTTAGTTGAGTGGGGTCATTTCTGAATTTAATGGTTGTTGTTTTTTTTGTTTTGGGGTGGGGGGTTTACGAGAGGGCCCGATTAATACAATTTTTACACCACTTTATAATATTGTGGCCACTTCTGAACTTAAAAGCTTTTTAATTTAAATTTACGAAAGGGCACTACAGAATAAAAGAAACAAATTTTGATTTTTAAAAAATAAAAAATAAAAGTTTACACACGTGCCTGACCCTGAAAACAAAGGGAAAACATACGCGTTAATTTCAAGCATGCGCAATAATTTGTGACCCTGAACTACACTGCACGCCCAATCTGGATGTTTTTGAAAACGTGGCTTAAGTAAATGTTGTCCCCCCCCCAAAAAAAAAACATCAATTAAAATTGTAATAACATTAATATTGATTAGTGTTAAATGTGTGTTTTAACGAAAAATAATTATAATTTAACGCTGCAAACTGCAAGAAAATCTAAGGGTTATATCCCTGATCAGTGTATGAAAAGTCATTTAAAAGAATTGGGATGTATATTTTGACTCGTAATTAGTTTTTACCAATTAACTCCCCTATATACTTTTAGCTAGCCTTGAGCAAAAGGAATACAATGCTTTTAAAGAGAAATTATTTCAAAATTAAATTAAACGTTGACTTTAAAACAGTCCAATTCTACGTTATAATGAACATTTTTTTTTTTTTTTTTTTTTTTTTTTTTTTTTCAAAAAACTTTGTTTGCCAAGAAAAAAATGCCTTTATTAGAAATGAGAACAAAAAAGTCCTCACAGCAAGAATCCTTTATAATTTTTTGTTATCACAAACGTCCTATTCTTGAACTATGTATAATTTTTAGATTATCTTTTAAATCTGACCCTCCACATCCCCCCACATAATTCATCATTTCCGTGTATCTTTCTGGAAAACCAGAATAAACTATCTGATTGAATAATCAATGTAGAAATACTACCCGATTCTTTTTGATTTATTTAAAACAAAAGTTGGAAAACCAGTAACTGTTCAAACAAGGCCTGTTTGCTGGATATCTTTGTACAAACATCCCACTTAGAATCTTAATGCGCCAAATAGCATCTCATATCTACTTATATAATGAACTGTCCGTAACAATGCACTCTTCCACTTGATGAAACAATTTTGCTGATAAAAATATCTCCCATTTTGAAAGTATGGACTCTTGTGTTGTATAGTGGGGTCAATGTCCTGGACTTGGATAGAAAGGAAACTCAAAGACTTGCTTGTAAAAATATCTCGACATATTTTTATTTCATAGCATACACTTCGTCGGTCGGAGAGTGAAGAGTGGGATAGATAATGTGTGCCGAGAGACCGTTCCAAACAGGGGAACTTGGTCTTATGCCTTCCCAACCCTAGGTGGTCTAAGTTTTTTCTGTTCTTGTCTGCTCCCTGTGTTCGGGTCTGCTTTATAGGTTTCTCGAACGCCCACGCAGGTGTCATCCACATCCTGTTTGTTGGACGCAATATACCTATTTCCTAAGGTGAGCGGGTCACTTACATTTCTGCACAGGTGTTTGACCCTGGAATAACCTTTTCGTGGCAGCATATCATAATACTTGCACTGAAACAAATTCAGTGGTTTCTTTTCAGAAAAAAAAATGATCTCAGAAATTCAAATATATCCATGATTTTTTTTTTTCACTGGGATTAACTAGTCTTTCATAAACTATAGTTGCAAAAACTCTATCAAAGATATTTACAAAATTATATAATCAACACGGCAGGTGATTAGATTTACTTGCTAGTAAAACTGAAATCTTATTTCATAAGTTATGAAAATACTTAGTTTGACATCAAAGCCAGGGAAATATTTATACAGGCAGTCTGCGGGTTACCTATCAGATCCGTTCCTGGGTCTGTCTTTAAGTCAAATTTGTAGGTAAGTCGTAACAGGGACATACGGTTCTTATTTAGCGTCAGGTAGTCAAATGTTTCTTAGTATATAGCATATATTTTACCTTTCTATGCACATAAGACACTTGGGGGAGGAAATTCTTAAGCTCATCACCTATTGGGTAGCCCTGACTACTTGTGAGAAGATCTACCATAAATAATAGGCCTTAAACTAAAGAAGGCTATGACTTCATTTGCGATGGGGTAAAAAAATGACTCCATTTTTTAATATAATAGGCTTTATTTATGGCAGTGTGTTCATAAGTATGATCTGTTTGTAAGTCGGACATTCTTAACCTGGGGAGTTACTGCATATGCAAATTCATTCTATCTAAATTGTTATTTTAATTATAATGTCATCATGGAAACAAATTAGTTGTGAAATAATTCACTCTTTGAAAGGAGCAGACTGACTGGAATCTCAGTTTTGAATATATATAAGAAAAATGAATAATAAGAATACAAAT
>VCCN01005991.1:506100-521930 GCA_006491835.1 Architeuthis dux | reverse complement strand
AGTATAAAAAGTACCAAGTCAGATACGTTACAATATTGTGTTAAATCATATAGTGAATTTGATGACATAAGAGTAAGACTCACTTTTTTCCACACAAAAACAGCTCAAACGGTAAACATAACCTTTGTTGTCCAGCCCCACATTGGCCAGGACTTGAGAAGGAGTTGAAAAAAACTGGGTGATATATGTGAGGAATTCAGGGAAATGTGGTTTCTTTTTCTTAATATTCCCTACTGAAATAAGGGGAGGGTTTTATATGCCATCAAATATGGTAATTCACTTGTTTTGCATTTTTATGCAGGTTTGTGTAAAGCAGGGTTGTCAGATTTGGCCAGAAGTGGAGATAATCCAAGCTTTATCTCAGAGACTTACCCAACACAGGCATTAGAATAGTGTTGAATTGGGGAATTTAACAAGTCTGGAGGCAGAGGTTCAATTGAGGTGCACATGCCTCAAGAGGCTGGTATTGAACCTCTGCCTCCACACTCATTCTATTCACAAATTCAACGCTATTCCAATGCCTGTGTAGGGTAAGTCTCCAAGAGAAAGCTTGGAATATCTCACCATCTGGCAACTTCAATGTAAAGTAAAAGAAGCAACTGTAAGAGTATCAACATTTTTAGCAAGACAAACCTTTGCACAGGCCACCATTTGTGGCAGAATTAGGTTCTCTAAGAATTCATCAAATTGTTGCCGAGCACCTTCGTTCGATAACTCATGGAGTAAACCACCTAGGAAAGAAAAAGAATTGTCAAAAGCTTGGAATAAGTGACGTCTTTTCGATAAGACCCTTTAAAAAGTCACAATAAATCAGAAAAAAAAAAAAAAAGCCTTTTTTGTTACGGCTTATTGTTTTAACCATCCCAAGGTTTTAATTCTTTAACCCTTTGGAGACTCCTGAAACATATAGATCTCAAGGTTTCTATGACTGCTGGGATATAAATTTTAATTGTTTTTAAAACGTGTTTTTTCAGATCTGAGATTATTAACAAAAAATTAGATTTAATTTTTGTTTTTTTTTCTCTTCAAATTGAATCGTATCAAATTTTTTTTATCAGACCATTTCAGTGATAATTACTACACAACTTTATTTAAAAAGATTTTTAAAAATCTTATTGCTCTCAAAAGCTTTGAATAACATTGTAAAACTTAAACAATGATTAAAAAATGTGTAGTTAAATTAGTTACTTTACTTATGCTGCTTGATACGTGACCAATGTCTTCATTAAGTTTCATAGATTAGCAGCATCAGATACTGCGAGAAACAAGCTGAATTTTATCCTGCTATGAATCGACACTGCTATTAGGTGGTTGCTATGAATCCATTTGCTATGAATGCTCCGTAACCCAACTGTGCCACGGTGTAAGGCCCACAAATAAATAGCAATATATAACTTTATCACTATTCCACTTGAGAAAAAGATCAATTATAAATAAGATAATTACTTAATACATTAACACATGAATGAAAATATTATTTTTCAGGTAAAATACCCCTTTTTTAGTTTATACTACGAAACACCTTATTTTAACATTTATAAATAACTTATTACTATCTTCATAATTTATTGCAAATAACTCACATTTTTTTTTTACATTGTCTAATTATGAACATTTGAATTTTAAAAAAATGTCTGCGTTACTTCAATAATTCCTTATTTATTCAAAATTAGAAATTTGGATTTATTAAATATAAGTCCTCATTTTCTTAAAGATCTGTGATTTATATATTGGTGGACCCCCAAGTTATGTGTGGCGTAGGACCCATTGTGGTCTTAATCCGATCCTGACTGGGACATTTTAATCCAGGCATTAAGCACCCTGGTTCGTCATGAAGGGGTCAAAGCTTAAAAATTGTGAAATACAGTAATCCCTCGATATATGCGGTTAATAAATCCTCGATGTACACCACATATATCAAAACCGCATTATTCAACATTAAGAATCAATGGAAATAATTATAATGAATCCTGGGAAGAAAAACAATCTAGACTAATGTATATTATTATTACACTAGCAGGATTACCTGCGGGAAAAATGACTTCAAATATAAAAACACAGGAAAACAAATGTTTTACAGAGATTTCATAAAAAGGGGAAAGAGAGGGGAAAAAAAATTTTTAAAAATAAAATGTTCCTCCCGATTTTGACCCCTAAAAAGGGAAAAAAATTTACCCGTTTAGATTTTGACTCCTAATGCGTGAAAAGTTTTTTTTCTGGTTATTTGCCCGTTGTTTCAAACTTTTTTGAACCACACTAATCAAATTTTATACTGTAAATATCAAGAGATGGTCACCATAAATCTTTGCGCACTAACCATAACAATCAAGACTGTACATATCAAAGGATTAAGATCTGTACCTGAACATAGTGTTGCAGAACCAACTAGAAAGCACACATACCTCTGCCAATGCCATTGTCTAAAACCTGAATGTAAATCAGGTCATATAGTGCAGGGGAAGTAACTAAGTTTTGATTTTTCAATTTTTGGCAAAGTAGGACAACTTAACCGTCAAAAATTGATCGCATCATAAGGACTGATTTGACCATCATCGCTAAAGAAACTAACATTTTTTACTTTCGTACTTTTAGTAAAAAACGATTATTTTATTTCTTTTATTAGATGAAATATTGTAAACAATTTTTATTCATTTTTTACTTTTATTTACATTCATCCTAATTTTTATTTTTTATTTTTTTATATCGCAATTTAACTAAGGCCGTTCAGTAAGGCAGTGTTTGGTTTGGTTTTAGTAAAAAAGCAATTATTTTATTATTTATTTTTATTTAGACAAAGTATTGTTTTGACTTTTAATAAAATTAATAAGAAAAATATGTAAAAATGTCAGATTATAAATTTATTTATTCATTCAATTATTTATTTACAAGATTATAAATCCTTTTTTAAAACAAAATAATTACTGTATTTACTTGTGTACATTTCAGTTGTGTTAAATGGCACACATTCAACAGCTTTCTATTTCTTTTATTAGATGAAGTATTATGAACAATTTTTATTCATTTTTTTACTTCTATTTACATTCATCCTAATTTTTAGTGTTTTTAATTACAATTTAACTAAGGCCGGTCGGTATGGCTGTGTTTGTTTTGGTTTTAGTAAAAAGCGATTATTTTATTATTTATTTTTACTTAGATAGAGTATTGTTTTGACTTTTAATAAAATTAATAAGAAAAATATGTAACAATATGAAATGTCAGACTATAATTAATTTATTTATTTATTCAATTGTTTACCGTATTTATTTGTACACAATGTGAGTAATTTAATATTAAAACTCTGGGTTAAAATTGGTTTGTAACCTTATATTCAAGTGTAAAAAAACTGATAACACAACTACAATGTTAGCTGTCTTTCACCTTGAATATTGCCCATACCCACCCTGCAGTTATCGCAGGTTGGTTGTAACACTATCGGCTTTCATGGAACCAAACACCTGCGTTATAAGGGGGGGTATGACACACCTGTAGTGATAATGTTTCACCTAAGAAATTCTGTCAACTCAAGCGTAAACTTAAAGCTCTATTTCTTGTGCCTCCAAAAGAGCAAATCTTTTCGCACTTGTTCACAATTTTTTATGAAACGTAGACCAAAGCCGAGAGTACTTACGAAGATTTTGGCATTTGACAGTATCAGAATCAAATGGAATGAGAAGATAATCGCATGCTTCACGTAGTTCCTGGACAGATATACTTGGTGGACAGCGGACCATGCCAGTTCTGTAATAATCCTACAATCGAAGAACAAATATAAAGTCACATCTTTACAAACACAAACAACTTCCAAGTTCTCAAAATTTGGGTTTGTTTAGTTCTAGGAATGTTCAATCAATACTATTTCACCTGGTTCAGGAAATAAGCTCGGACTCCTGGGATATATATATATATATATATCAACACTACAACTGATAAAAATCTTAACCAACACACACAACAAATAGGCACATGTTAAGGTAATAAATAATTTCTTGCAAATTATTCTGAGTCTCCACATTGTCTTTTCCTAGCATCATTATGTTGGATAACCTTTATCCTAGTGTACACTATATATATATATACACACACACACACACACACCAAGGTTTCTATGATTGCTGGGATATACGTCTCTTAGATCCCTTACAGAAATCTACTGGGACCAGGGCCGAATTAACCTATACGCAAATAGGGAAATGGAGACAAAAATCTAAAAAGGTATTGCCTCCTGTATGTATGTCATTGCCTCCTGTATGTATGATTTTTGTATCCATTTCTCTAACGATCCATGGAAACCCAATCATTGTTTATAGCAATTGTGGGTTTTTACGGGGATGGGGTGCTAGCTCGACACCCAAGATGAACTGCCTTACAGGGCTAAAGGGCTCTAATTGCCCTGCTATTTACCCATAGCTGGGGTGGAGAAGTGGATTCATGCATTTCCCAAGGGCATTTGTGCAAAATTGGACTCAGTTGGCTGATTCTGTTCACTGTGCAATTAACCGTTAGGCCACCTGCACCTCCAAAGAGAAGCAAAGTCAAATAGATTAAGCTTTGTGTCCATAACACTGAGAGATGACATTCATGGCAGGTTAGTAGACTAAGCCAATGTCTTGAGATAATTGCAGGAAATCTTCAATCATTATTGTGAGTATTTAGAAAAATGGATAGAATCTAATTGATCTTGTTCATTAATTTTATTAGGCATTTCAGTACACATACAATAGTGGGGTCCAACAAGTTAAGACAAAAATTATTCCCCCGTGAATTAAAAAAAGAAAAAAGAAAAAAAAAGAAAAATGTTTTTGACGCTGGACATACACAAAAATAATCCCTTAAATAATAATAAAAGGAAATTTATTTGCGATGAGCTATATGAAGCTACTTTTAAAAAAAAAATTTTTTTTAAAGTTTTTTTTACAGACTTTAATCTTTCTCTTTTTACGTAAGGGATTATTATTGTGCTTGTGGGTGGTTCAATTTACAAGGTAAGTTTATGCTAAATTAGTCCCTTAGTTTGTGTCCAGCAGCTTTCCTGCTTGTTTTTTTTTTTATTTCAACTGACTTTTTTTTTTACTGATCACCACCAAACAAATGGCAAGAAAAGTAATTTATTCATTGATCAAGCTTTTTTAAAGAACTTTTTATTGATCACCCCCAACACAGCATGCTGCCAAAAGAGGTGGATCACATGATGGTTTCTATTGGGAGACTAACTAGACCTGTTTTTAAAAAATCTTTTTGCCAGGAGGGTGTATTTTTCTCTTTTATGAAATTTAGTGAAATATATACTTCAGGAATAAAAAGATCTTGAAAAACATTTTGACACATCTATATTGATCTATATTGATCATGCAGCAGAATAAACTTGTTCTGCAGAAACATAAGCTCAAACAAAGAACAAAGACCTTTTCTTTTTCATGTTCCAAAACTCCATACTCGACAAATACATTCCTAAAGAATAAAAATGTACGGTTTACTTAAGGTCATTTGACGTGCCCGAAAACAAAGTCAAAACACAAAACAGCTCATGTGCAGGAGTTCAGAGATAGCACCAAACCAAACGCACTAAAAGGAGTCAGGTTACACGACACAGCTCATGAGCAGAAGTTCACGAAAATAGTGCAAAACCAAATGCGCTGAAACCAGTCAGGAACAAACAATCCCTTAGACTGTCACTGAAAATATACCTCCTAGTACACAAAAGATCAACAAACTGTCTAAAAACGTTACATTCCGACAATCTCTCTGCGAAGAAGTCACTCGCATCCACGTTCACGAATCACAATCCGCCGCATTCTGCCCTTGCACTCTTAAGTAGCTGGCAACTTTTCACGTATTCAAATTAAGCTGGCATAATATACAGGCACCTCACTCACTGTTCTAATAAAAAAACGCTCCCCACGTGCGCATGCGTTTCATTTACATTGCAAACGGCAGCAGGCATATACGCAAGAACTTTTACTTTGGAGTTATTGTAATTGTTTCTTTGTTACACAAAATTAAAGTATGCATCATCGTTCTGCACTTATAACCTCATTGAGGGGGTCACAGAGCTAGGTATACACAGGCAATTGTTAGTAAGACCCACTTGCCAACCTTATAAATCCTAGTCCTTGTGCCGAGTGCTTAACAGAGAAGCATTGAATACCATTTTTAAAGTCTTTGGTA
Organism: Architeuthis dux; assembly: GCA_006491835.1. Taxonomy (NCBI): domain Eukaryota; kingdom Metazoa; phylum Mollusca; class Cephalopoda; order Oegopsida; family Architeuthidae; genus Architeuthis; species Architeuthis dux. The sequence goes on along the minus strand of VCCN01005991.1, from coordinate 515,765 downwards.
TGACTCTGCAATGGATTGAGCACGTCCTACCGAACCAGGTGTAAATGAAAGTATAAAAGTGATACAAAGATATGAAAACAGATACTCACTAGTATTGCTCTGAATACTGTAGAGGAGATACCTTCAGCTACCTCGTATTCCCCTCGCTCGTTTGGCCGGGTAAAATTGTTTTCGAGGGAAGAGGTGAACATTCTTTAAAAAAGAAAATAAATAAATAAAACAAAACACATTAAATCATTGACCCTTTAGGCACCAAATTTTTAAGGATAATTGTAAATTTTGTAAGGGAGAATGGTTCATGATAAATAGTTTCTATAAAGAAATCAAATGATCAGTATGACAAGGTTTATGTTGGAAAAAATATTGTCTAATTTGCATAAGATGACGTCATCAGGTGGCAGCCATCTTGGATTTTTAGTACAACTTTCTGACCATTTTACAAAAAAAACTTGCACTTTTTACTTTGAAATTACACCAAAAATCTGAATAGAACGACCATAGTATTTTACTTCAGAATTATGCCAATATACATGCGCCACCTATTGGTCATATGCACAGCAGATTTCTAGCTGTATTTTTGTATATATCATCTACTGACTGAGGGGTGGGGGTGCAATTCGGCGATGGTGGCACCTAAAGGGTTAAACCGTTTCAGAAGCTCGTCAATATTGTGGATCTTTGTATTTTCATATCAAAATTTGACAAATGACAGATTTACTAAAAATCCTCAACGAATAAAAATATTTACCCATCTTGTACAAAACAAGCCAAGCCATTATTGTAAAATTTTGCACTCACACACAACCCTACACTTTAAATAAGGGGTTCCCAACATTTTTGCACCTCAGTCCCCCTTGGGTATTCTGACAGGTTACCCTGTACCCCTAAAAATTAAGGATCAAAAATTGATGAAATTATATTGATTTTAATACGAGTTCCATTTAATTGTTAGTGAAAGGTTTAGGAAACATCCTACAACAGGGTTCCCACTCTTTTCTAGAGATCTTTTTCCAGGACATTTTCAGTGATGATCTCGTAGTTTGTTCTCAGCTAAAAGGGGGAAAATAGGGATCATCAAATAAAGATATTTTTCATTCGATGAAGTAGAAATCATTATTATTTTTTAGGATTACTTTTTACCTACAGCTTAATTTTTTTTTACTCTTTTAACCGGCTTGAATAAAAATTACGTTAAAATTTTTTTTTAAAAAGCTACCCTTCCACAGATTTATTTACTTTTTTTGCAGAAAAGGTAAAAAGTAGTGATAAAAATTAATAATGATTATAATACTTGATCGAATAAAAAATAAATGAAAAATATCTTTATTTGACAAAACCACACCCAGAAGGGAATAAAAAGTATAACCAGAAAATAGGAGAATGTTGAACTCATTTTCCAGGACAACACAAGGACATTTTACTTATTCTCTAATTTTCCAAGATGAGTGGGAACCCGGTACAAGTTCCTCTTCGAGCTTCATAAAATGCTCAGTGATTAATTCTTTGAATATGTCAGTCTGGGATTCTCAGATGGTTCAGCCTGTTTTTTGGCAACAAGTTCATTAGTATACTAATGTACTTTCTTTTTTAAAAAATTATTAGTAGTATAAGATCTTGCCTAGTTAGTTGCGCTTGTCAACTGTTTTGTAAGGAGGTCGGTACACTGTACAGCAGTGGTTTATTCTCAGACCTCCATGAGGAGTGCAAATATACCTGTGGGGGCAGATGTACGCCAGGTTGGGAACTCCTGCTTTATACCTTTTGGCATATCTAAGATTTATAATCATCACACACACACACACACACAATGTATTTTTTTAAGAGTTACAAAACACAATTCATACTATATTGCAGATACTGGCAAATAAAGTAGTGCCCTTACGCTGGCTACAGCTTCAGCCATCCCTGCTTGGACGCCACATATCACATTACTACACACTCAGACCCGTTTGAGATAGGTGAAATAGACTTAGAGGTGACAAGCACCTGAAGTGGCGTAAGGCTCACTTCACCCTGCGCTACTTTACCCATACCTACGAGGGGGAAGAGATGGATTCATGCCTTTCCCCAAGGGCATTGGTGCGAAGTGTACACAAACTGTTATCTGCTCGGCCACCCCACACCTCCTCACTAGCAAAAAAAAAACAAACAAAACAAACAAAAAAACCTTGAGAGCAAAAAAAAAAAATTCATGCGCAAATTTAGTCCCGAGAAATTAATTTGGAGTTAAAAAAAAAATTTTAAAAATGTTAAAAACTTTTTAAAATAAATTTGTTAAAAATAAAAAAAAAAATAAATAAATAAAAATAAAATTTTTTACCCACCTGCCGAGCATGGTGTTGGGCTGCGCTCTGAAGAAGTCTGGGTCGACAACAAAGCGTGTGTCATCGACCACGAGGGTAATGCGCTCACCACCCTGAGAGCTCATGTTCTTCGATACGGACGCGTCAAACTCCGGCTCGCAGGACTTGAGCTGGTCAAAGTGGCACTGGAGTGACAGATTCCTAGGACCCCCAACACAGATACTGTGGTAACCCCAAGGGAAGGGGCTACGACTGATCTGATTCTGAGCCTGGTCGGCAGCTTCATTATCGCTGCTGCGACCTTCCAGGCTCAACGACCTAATGCGGTTCACAAGACATGGTTTAGAACGTGGTGGACCTAAGGAACTAAGAAAGAAACAAAAATAAAATAAAGTAATTTCAGATAAGATAGGCAAACCAACTATTTAAAGGTCTATACGACTTGCACATGTTTATTCAGAAGATTTTAAAATATTAATAGATTTTTATTTTTGTATAGGCTGTATATGCATTGCAACATGTATGTTATTTACCAGTCAGGGCCAGCTCAAAAGGTTTCATGCGCCCTAGGAGAGATTTAACATTAGCGTCCCTGGTTGTATTTTAACGACTACTATTCTGAGTGCGCCTCTAGGACCTTAGCGCCTGCCTAGGGTCGCCTAATGGATGGGCCGGCCCTGTTACCAGGTTAATATAAAGAGCATTAGAACATTCTATTGCAAACAGCAACTCATTTGAAAAGTTTAAATCATTCAAGAAAAAAAAAAAAAAAAAATAACAGGCACATAAAAATATTTTCTTAAAATTTAGTAGTATCAACATCAGTAATCCCTCTCCCATAATTTTTTTTTTTAAAAATAAAAATTTTTTTAAAATATACACCGCTGAATTTTAGCAAGCAAAGACAAAAATTTTCGGTTTGCTTAATACCTGTGATAGCAATGGAAATTATTCATTCTCCTCATATCTTTCATCCTTTCTCTTCTCTCGCCCCACCCACCCTCGCAATGTAATGATCAAGGGTGACAACGGAAGAGGGTGCTTATGCTTGAATGGGAGCAAAAGGAACTTCACTATAACTGTCATTCATTCATTACTTCTCCCTCACAAGTCTGAAGCCTAAAAAAATAAGTTATAGTAGTAGTAGTAGACCACTGGAATGTAGACAGATAGTAAAAGCAATCAATAATAATAATAATAATAACAACAGTTTCATCTGCCTTTGGAGGTTATAAGAGTTAATATAGATACATTCAATAAGTAATAAATTACTTTAACAAAATGATATACTGTAATTTAATTGCAGGCAAGAGTAATGATGACATCTTAGTTGTCAACACCTGCGGAATCATCACTGGTCCAAATATGATCACTTTAAAAATATTTACTTTCAGATGACTTAAAATCATCTTTTTAAAAACTCAAAACTTTATAACCAAAGTAACGTACCCTTGTTGTCAAAAATGATGACAGTTTTATTTTTAAAATTTTTTTTTTAATATTCTGCCCGTCTAGGCCGTTAGCTGCATTGATGTATTGTCCCCTTTCCCCAATGTATACAATCTGACTGACATAATTAATGTTTAAAATTTCAACACTGTATCATCAGTGTACCTATTGGTAAATTATCAGGCTGCTAGGGTCTGTGTCAGAGTTCAAATCGCGGAAGTACCACTTAATTTTATATATCGGTTTCCTTCAGCATGACAGAAAGCAAATGAACAAACAAACAAAAACACATCAGTAATTATTACACTGTGCAACTTTTTAAAACTTCTTTTTTGTTCCTGGGTGATAAGTGTTATTTTCCGATTGCTTATATCTAGAAACTATAGAAAATAGTCAATTATTCCCTTTAAACTTTGCTTTTGTGACCAGGACAGTGATGATTTGAAATCTACTTATTTCCCATTGGATGAATTCGCACATTTTTAATCACATAAGAAAAACAATTATATATGAATATCGCTGTCCTTGTCACAAAAGCAAAGTTTGAAAGGAATAATAGTCATTCAAATGGTTCTTAGGACGATTGAACTCCTTGTTATTTGTGTTGTACAGAAACACCCTGGCCATGTGCTATAAGGGCTAACCCACTTTTAAACATAACTTCTATTTAACCCATCACACTCAGATTTTACACCTGAAGAAGTCGAAGAATGGATCGGCCGAAACGTTGTGTTAACAACACAAACAACAAGGTGTTCAATCGTCTGAAGTACCATTTGAATATTAATGACCCTTCTCAAAACTATAGAGAATAATAGTCAATTTCTAAACTTTTTACACATAAGCAATTAGAAAATAACACTCACTACCCAGAAAAAATATCAGTGTTATGTGTCTTGATTAAAAAGTTTTAATTTTAGAAAATTTTTTGTTGAAGTTACCTTGTCCGCTTAATGCAAGTTTTCCTTCTATCTTCTGTTTCAGAATAATCTTCCGTATCACTGCTTGCGCTGTCATAGACGTGATCACGGTGATACTGATAAGCCATACCCCGCCTAAGATAGGGGAGCAGCTTTTCAGGTGGGGAATTAAACAGTCACCTGAACCCACACTCAAAAACTGAAAATAAAAGAAAACAAAAATCTCAGATCATCATAGCAAGAAACTGCAAGGACAGGAGTTATGGAGGTGTGATCTCAATCAGGGTTGCCAGAAGGGGAGATAATCCAAGCTTTATCTCAGCGACCAACACAGGCATTGGAATTGCGTCAAATTTGGAAAGAAATTGGAAATCGGGACAGAAGTGATTTTATTAAAAAAAAAAAAATCCGGTGTTGGGCAAGTCTGAGATAAGCTTGGATTATCTTCCTTCTGGCCAAATCGGGCAACCCTGATCTCAATTGCTAAATTACATCAGAGCAAAGAAGGAAAAAAAAAACATTTTTTTAAATAAAAAAAATAATACAATATCATTTCAAAATATAACAAACACTAGCATAATACCCATTAACAATGACTGGATTATTTACGTATGGATCGGAGCAGAGTATCTGTGCACTCTGCTTAGGATCAAAGTGTTGCATCCCAAGGATTAAAATGTTGCTACCTGGAACTTCTGTCTAAAATGTATCAGAGTGTAGTATCAAAAAATTATAGATATATGGATATACATTGTATCTTACGTGGATTCTCTTCTTTCCCCAGCAGACATTAATACTAATTCTTGAGCAATAGGAACAAATCTCATAGTAGGGCCAGGGCTGGAAATTAACATCGTCTCGAGGACAGTAAAAATGTGTTCGGGACGAACTGATATCTTCCCCGGGACGGAAGTGATTTTATATAAAAATAAAAACCAAAAAATAAAAGTTTTTTCAAAATAAATAAATAAAATAAAAATAAAATTGTTTTTCGGGACAGTTTACATTTCCTTTGGTACGGTTAAAATTATTTTTCGGTACGCTGGAGCCCTGACTAGAACCATTTATGTAAAGTAGGTAGTGCCCTTACGCTGGCTACGGTTTCAGCCGAACACTGCTTAGGCTTCACGTATGACATTAATACTTACTTGGTCCGTTTACGTTATGCGAAATAGACTTAGAGACGACAAGCACCCAAAGTGACGTCACTCACTTCACTCTGCACCAGAGTTGGAACTCAGCTCGTTAAGTCCATTCCCCGAGCAGTTATCCACTTGGCCTTCCCTGCACCTCCCCATTTATGTAATGAACATAAATAGATTTTATTTTTTATTTTTGTAAATTGACATAGATGAATCATACATGATCAATGATCAATCCTCTTTTACATTGCATAGAAAGTATGCTGGCAGGAATAGCCTACCACAAATATCCAGACTTGTCAGAATTTTAATCAAGGCATTCAGAAATAAAATAAAAAAAATAATTAAAAAAATAAACAGAGAGAAATCAAAATACCACGAATACAACCCAGATTTTTATAATTATAGACTACTTGACTGAAGTCTAGCAGGATAAACCACTGATTACACTGTGCAACATATTTTACTTCTTTTTTTTTTTTGTTCCCGGGTAATAAGTGTTATTAGAGACCGTCAACGAAAACTGTCAACATGGGTTTCTTCAGTTTTCAAGCGATTCTGGCTGGGTATTTATGTATGGTATGCCTCACGTGTACAGGCTGCACCAATGGAGCCAGAGGGTGGAAAATTTAAACATTTACTCTTTATTATGTTTTTGTTTATTTAAAATTCCTCCCCAAAATAGGTTTTTAGTGTGTGTGTGGAGCAATTTACAATGTAAGTTTATGCTAAATTGGTACCAAGTTTGTGTCCGGCTGTGTTCACGCTTGTTTTTTTTGTTGAAAATTCAGACTTTTTAGTGTCCAGTAAGAGAAGTAACTTATTCATTGATCACCCCTTTTCCCAATGTTTTAATTGATCACCACCAACATGCCATGCTGCCAAAAGACGTTGGTCATGTGACGGTTACTATTGAGTGACTAACAAGACCTGTTTTCTAATTGTTTATGTCTAAAAAGTATAGAAAATGTCAATTATTCCCTTCAAATTTTTCTTTTGTGACCAAGACAGTGATAATTTAAAATCTACTCATTTCCAATTGGACAACGGGCGAATTTGCAGTTTTAATCACAAACTAAAGTAAGAAACACAACTACAGCAATGTTTTGATTAGTGAGGTTTTTGATGTAGTACCGTTATGGTATTGCTGTACAAATTAGTGTAACTAAGTATTAGATAAAAAAACAAAAGCCACCTTAAATTATAAGACCTTGAACAGTACAGAAAATTTTGGAATGAATTAACCGCACTATTCAAGGTATAATCTGTACATATGAACATCACTGTCCGTGTTACAAAAGCAAAGTTTGAATAGACAATCTCTATACTTTTTACACGGAAGCAATTAGAAAATAACACTCACTACCCAGGAACAAAAATAATTAGTGAAGGAGTTGTAATCTAGGAATGTTTTCTAAGAATAAACAAGAAAGGAGATAAGCACGACCTCAGCAACTACCACCCGATTACACTACCACCTAACATATAAACTAGTCGCAAAAATATTCACAAACAGATTAACAGGCACCCTAGATGAAAACCAACCACGCGAGCAGGCAGGCTTCAGAAGCGGCTACTCGACAATAGACCACCTACACGCAATAAACCAACTAATCAAGACATCCTTAGAATACAACAAACCACTCTGTTTGGCCTTTGTAGATTATGAGAAGCCACTTGACTCAGTAATCATATTAGGTTGTTACATATAAAATTTTGTTTTTCGAATAGTAAAATGAAGGATGATATAAACCAAAAACGGTAAGTATATAATCAAAATATGAACCATTTGAAGCAGTAAACCTTTTTCAACAATCCTCTAATGATAATATGCCATCACTATAAGATTCTTTGGCTTTAGTGGTCATACATTTGGTAAATACCTGAATTACAGATATGAAGTTCAAAATGCTTGGGGGGGAAAAAAAAAAAAAAAAAAAAAAAAAAAATGATAATCTGGAGGAGATCGGTCACATGAACATGGAGGATGCTGCAAGACTTCATATCCCAAATCTCTAAGTTCAGACTGTCAGCTTAGAGGTGTGGTGTCTGGCATTGTCAGGGAGCATTTCATTCGGTTCATATGGGACCCATTTTTCCAACTTTTTAACCCTTCCTATTGCCTTGATATGGTCATTGTTTAAGTCCTAAAATCTCTAGAAAGTGCTTGAACTGTTGTTTGTGGGCAGTTGGGCACTGCTGTCAATAATTCTTCATCATTAAGAACAGGTTTGGGCCTCCTTCGAGGTTTATTATTGGTATCCTTATTTCCAGACTTAAACCTATTGAACCAAGACTGAACAGACCACACTGTAGTAGTGTTCACTCCAAATGCTTTGTTGACATCATCAGCAGCTTGAGCAGCATTATGTCATAATTTAAAATGGTACTTGAAAATTATTCTAACTTCTTGGGTAGACACCATTGCTGTTAAAGGCTCAAGAACCTCCAATAATAACAAATTATATCTCTATTTACATTGAATTTGCAAAGAAATGCAATTACATTTGTAAATCTTTCACTTTTTAGCATTATGCTCTATGATGTAAAAAGAAGCAACATTTCATGTGTCAGAACCCAATACACCAAGGTAAATACATATTTAATTCAGTTGTTTTTATAGGCAAACAGTCTGCATAAAATTGAGATTCAAACTCCTTAAGAAAAAAACCCTTAAATAAATAAATATCTGCTCGGATAGTGTAATGGTTAGCACGTCTTCTTCACATGCAGAAAGTCCATGGTTCAATTCCCTGTATGAGCAAAGAATGTAAAACTTTTCATTAGTTCAAATTCCCCTTTGCACTCAGCAGCTAATTGAGTAAATTAAGCTGTGGAGGTATCCCTTCTGTGGACTTGCATCCTGCCAAGAGGGTGGTCATAAATACTTGTAAGAATAAAGTCCAAGTCTCAACCAGACTTGAAACTGGCAAGAGACAGACACTTTACCAAGTACAAGAAAAATTTAGAGTCAGTTACAATTTAATATTGAAAAACAAAAAAAATGATGAGGCTAAATAAGCAAAAGTATCAAGTCTTTATAGTAATGCAAAATTGGCTTAAGTGGTTGAATCTAAACTCCTCCCAGAAAACTACATTTACCCCAAGAAAAGGGTTCCATGGGAAAGATGCCACACTGGGACAGGTTTTACACTATATTCCAAAACTGTTGCATGACCTTGGGACCACCCAAAAACGGTTTTGTGATCTTGTTACTATACAAATTTCATTTTTTAAATAAGACATGGATAAATTCTATTGTTCTGAGGGAGGGGGGTAACTTCTAGTCATCTGGAAGATTTTTATAAAGTTGAAAAAGAACTATTTTCTGAACTGTTGGATACAACAATTCTGATTGAATCAACACCTGGACCAAGTGAAGATTGTCAGCATCTTTTTAAAGCAATTGATACCAAATTTAGTGAATTTAGGGTATTTAAAACCCTGGGCAAGGCAGGGTATTTCTGCTAGTATGTAACAATTTTATGTTTAATTATGTAGTTTTCTTGTTTCATAATTTGCAGGTTTGTGTAAAGCAAAACAAGCAACTGTACGAGTCAACATCTCCAGCAAGACCAACCTTTGCACAAGCTGACAGTTACAAAAACTATAGATTTTTTAACCTATAATTAGGTGTTGAACAGAGCCCAAGTCTGCAGGCCAAGTCTAGGCCCAAATTTTTACTGTTTCAAAAAGTATACCTCTTATAATGTTGGACTCCCTAATTATAGATTTAAAAATTAGGTCAAAAAGTTGAACGTTACATTAGTATATCGTTTTTTCCCTAATAGCCTCTATGAAATAGATTAATTGATTTGCTTAGCGGCATATCAACCATTGATGAGTCATTT
>VCCN01005991.1:495079-505303 GCA_006491835.1 Architeuthis dux | reverse complement strand
TTGTATTAACTTAGAAGTTTTGATACACAGCTCTACCAAAGACACTATGCACCCTCTCATCATAGGCCCTGTTCAGGGAATGGAGGAAATTAAAACTTTGAACAAGATATTATTCACTTCACTCAATATACTTGTAAAATTCACAATACCCATAAATTCACACACAACCACAATTATATCTTTATAGATAAATTTGGATGGGGCAAAAAAGAAAGATGTCCCTGACAGGCCTGGGTGGGAACATTAATGAGGGAGTGGGCAAAAAAGCAGATGGCTGGATTAGTTATTTTTCAACTAGATCGGGCCGATTTTCCCTCCAAATTATCCAATAAAAATCTACAATAGCTGATAATATGATAAGTGATAAAAGTAATTTGTTCTGGAGTCTTAGTATATAGTTATTTTCTTTGATAAGTTAGCTGGAAATGGAAAACATCAAGCTGATTTTAGTAATTTTTAAAGACAATTTCAGCTATCAATAACAAACCACACTTGGTTACACTGGGTGGAATAGGAAGGAAATTTTCTTATTCTGCGTCAATTCTTGAGGACAATGGAGTTAAGTATTAGCTTAACTAGCAGGGAATGCCAGCATTAACAGGGAAAAAAAACAAACCTCAAATTTGACAACATTAGCGAGGAAATAATGCTTAACTGTATGCAGGAGCAGGGCTCGAAATTAACCTTGTCCCATGGATGGTAAAAATATGTTTGGGACGAACAAACATCTTCCCTGGGACGCCTCCAGGATGGAAGGGTTTTTTTGGGGTTTTTTTTTTAAACCACTTCCGTCCCGGAAAAGATATCTATCTTCTTTTTTTAATTTGGTGAGGATTGTTCTTGTCATTTTGTTGCGGTAGAAAAACAAAGTCAGTGCCAGGTTTGGACTGGAGTTTGACAATTATTTATTTCCTCAACATTTTAATGGTGTTTTTATTATGCAACAAGTATAGATGATAATAGCACAGTAAAGAAACAACATTTTGATTTTGGGACAGTTTACATTTCCTTCGGGAAGCTTAAAATTAAAGTTTTTCGGGGCGGTTCCGGGACGATGGTGAAAAAAGTAAGTCTGGAGCCGTGTGCGGGAGTGTTTGTGTGCTGATCCGGGGTGTACAAGAAGTTATTTGATCCCCGGGAAACGCCAGGAATCCTTGCTAGTATTATATAAAATAGTTATTCTATTTATCAGTAGCTTTTAGCTTAAGAAATAACACGCACAGGTTTTCAGTAGAAAACTTTCAAGAAAACCTACTGAACCTTGTCTTTTCTTTAATTATAGACAAGTAAAACACGTCTTGCAATTGGGTTACGATGGTATTCTGCAATGCTTGTGGGTGGAGGGCAAGTACAATCCTGCATATAATGGTACCATCTTATCTATCTCAGACATTTGATAAGAAAGAAAAAGAAAAAGAAAAAGAAAAAAAAAGAGTTAAAGATTGCTTCCTCTGTGAACCTAACCCTATCCTGCTAACTCAAAGAAATGAAAGAAACCAAATTCAAGTCCAAACAGGTTTAGTGGTATCATTCATAATCACTATCTGAACCCATGGAAATTCCATGGGTGTTGACAACTAAGATTATCCATGACTCAGCTCTCGCCCAATCTTTGTTGCCTGGCCACATTTTTATCTAAATGTTATACAATCATGGATTATAAAATGCCTGCAAGTAGCAGATACATATTAAACAGAAACAATTACTCATATACCCATATATATTCACAACATTTATATTTATGACACTAGACAAAATAATTCCTGAAAAGCTTTTTTTGGCTGACACTCTTCAGAGGAGAAACGTCAGATGTAATCCAGATTTGTAAAAATTATCGTTTAGGAGATTTGAAATCATGTCACGACATTTTCTTAAATCATGACATCTTAAGTTGTTGTTCTAAAACATGCTCGAAGGTCAGTTAAATAGTTTTAGCGAACAGACACATTCTTTCTGTCTGCACAATAACGGCTTTTGGGCTTTAATGCAGATCGACTTCAAAACACCAAGGTGGAATGAAGATCTTGCTACACTGATAATTTTGAAACAAACCTCATTATAAACTTCTGCACATTCTGGATTGTCCAGTAGGTGTTGTTGGCCTATGGCAGAGTCGTGCTTGGATCCGTTTTAGCTTTATAGGTGCGAGGCAGCCGATCTTTGTTTCATGGTTGATTTTTGGCGAATGCTGGGTGGTAAATGTTTTATCCTGCTATCCAGTCTCTGGAAAGTGCGACCTACATACTTGGAATCACACCAGCACATAAATTTATAAACTACTAAACTTTTCTTGTATGGCAGGTACACAATTCTTTTGAATGGATGAAAGGATATTTCTGGTGTTAAACACTATACGTGGATTTATAGCAGGGAAGCATTTAGTGACAGTCTTTGTTATTTGACTAACAAATCACAGGGAAACATTGCCTATCCAAAGATTAATTTCATATGCAAAAATCTTCCTACCCTCTTACTAAACTACCTAAGTTTTTTTTCTATCCTCTTTCTTCCTACCAGGACTTGAAATTAACAGCATCCCGGGGACGGTAAAAATATGTTCAGAATGAACAAATATCTTCCCTGGGACACCTCCGGAATGGAAGTGATTTATAAAAAAAATTTTTTTTTAAATTTAAAGAAAAAAAAAAAAAAAAAAAATACAAATTTTTTTTTTTTAAATTCACTTCTGTCCCCAGAGAGGTCTATGGAAGATATCATTTTTTCTAAAAATTTGGTGAGGATTGTTCTTCTTGTTTTGTTTTTATTACGGTCAAAAAACAAAGTCAACACCAGGTTTGGACCGGAGTTTGACAATTATTAATTTCTTCACCATTTTAATTAACTATAGATGATAATAAAGTAAAGAAACAACATTTTGATTTTGGGACCATTTACATTTCCTTCGAGACAGGTAGTTTAGTTAACAATTTTAACTAACTTTCTTTTCTCCACTCTCACTTCCTAAACTACCTAACCTTTCACTTATGCTATTACTGAAAGCGTAACATTCGAACCCAACTGGAAACAAGCAGAATATTATTTTAGATTATTATTAAACATTACCCCCCACCCCTAGCAGTTGATAACAATCTTACTGTTCAGACTTGATATAGTTCCATTTCTGAAACCAACTTCTTGTCACTGGGTGACCACACTGGTATGGAATTGTGCCAAACTAGGCTAAGTTTAATAAATGTTATCAAGAAAAACAATCCTAGTTCACACACACACAACTGAATTAATTACCTAAAAAGAAAAAAGAAAAAAAAAAGTGCATGTGTAAGTGAATTAGCATCTTCTTAAAGCAATTGATACCAAGTTTAGTAAACTCGTGTGAGTATCTATTTTAGGTATTTAAAGCCACAGACAGCACCGGATATTTCTGCTAGTATGTTACAATATTGTGCTTAATTATGTAATTTTCTCGTTTCATAATCTTATGCAGGTTTGTGTAGAGCAAAACAAGCAATTGTACAAGTCAACATCTCCAGCAAGACCAACATTTGCACAAGCTGCCAGTTACAAAAACTATAGATTTTTTAACCTATAATTAGGTGTCAAACACATCCCGAGTCTTTTCCTACCCTCTAAATCTAAGCCCAAATTGTTTACTGTTTCAAAAAGCATACCTCTTGTAATGTTGGACTCCCTAATCATAGATTTAAAAATTGGTCTCAAAAAGTTGAACATTACTTTAGTATATATGGTATATTGTTTTTGCCCTAATACCCTCTATGAAATAGATTGATTGATTTGCTTAGCGGCATATCAACCATTGATGAGTCATTTAATGCCAAAATCAGTTTAAACTTCCGAAAGTCAGAGTTTTTTTTTTAGCGGCATATCAACCCTTGATAGGTCATTTGATGCCAAAATCAGTTTAAAATTGGTCTCAAAAAGTTGAACATTGCATTTAGTATATATGGCATATCGTTTTTGCCCTAATATCCTTTATGAAATAGTTCTTAGTATATAGAAAAAGAGTGCATGTATAAGTGAATTAGTAGCCCTCCCTCATCTTTGGGATTCCCATCAAAATGTCCTATACACAGAGATCTACATACAGGCATATACATACTAAGTTACACATAACATTTTTTAACCTCTGTGAAGTATTTGGTTGCGTCTCTCCATCTGTCCACACAATATCTCTGAAAGTACTGAATGGATTTCAATGAAATTTTTTTTTATGGAGATATTTCCCCCCCCCACACACACACACATTTACTTATATGCTCATGTCTGTCCACACACTATCTCCAAAAGTTCTCAGTGAATTTCACAATTACATCCCTACATCATATATATCATGATATCACCAAAATTTCATGTCTGTCCACATGATATCTCCAAAGGTTTTCAATGAATTGCTATAAAATTGTGGAAGGGTGTGCTATGGGCTATTTAAAAAACTCAACATATATAATTAAAAAATAAAAATAAATAAAGAGACTGCTAATTATAAATTAAACAACGCGAGTCAAATAAAAGAATAATTGATACAAACAGTTAAAATCAAATAAATAAAACTCAAGATTCAACAAAAACTATCTGGTAAGTGTTTTTCACAAATTACGAATAGTAATAAAATTACGGCTATCTTTGATGTTAGTGTCCTAAACTCAACGATACCCCCGAAAATGTTGTCCATTTGGCATTATGGGAGCACGTACGGGATATTTACTTTGTTGAGTGTACAGAGTACATGGAAATTGAAAAGGAACCGTTATTGTGCTTTTTGTAAATATAGAAGAATGTCCGTAATTTAATATGAAGTAAATTAACTGAATAATGTCCATAATTTAATAAAGCAACTTAACTCTACTTTCAAGGTGCTGCTACATCTCTTGTCAAGTCTAATTTTAGAAGAAAAACAAAATCAGTCAAGAACAGCGAAAAGAATTACAGTAATGCAAGGTTGCACAAAACTCGGCTAAAGAGTGAAATTTAAGACAATGATGACAGATTTAAAAAAACCTACTCTCTGAACGACTTTAATTGTGTTTTTTTAGCTTTAATTTTATTCAGTAATTTAATTTGTAATCATGGTCGTTACGTTAGAAAAAAAAACACAGAAGAAAAGGAATCGCAAAAAAATGAAATAAAATGTTTTACACAGAAAAATCTAACAATATAAATAATTTTATTCATCAATATATAAACTTATGGTACAATGTAGAGAAGGTGCCCCCGACGTGATGTATGCGATCTGTCGAAAATTTATGAAGCAATGCCGCAAAACATGTCAACTTTTTCAGAGCAATTAACAATATAATTTGTGTATTTACATCCGTTTTTCTTTCATGAATTCTCTTATTTCCTTTTATTTGTGCACCATGTTTAAATTAGAGTGTGCGACACTTTACAATCGAGACAATCTTCCCTTATTGAGCCAAACTTATTTAGCTAAACCCCCTTTTTTTTGGCCATGTTTCGAAACGGGTGACTTACATTTTCGGTGATTTTAACCATTGGCTATTTCTGCTACGGACGACCAATCGCGTAAAAATCTGGGTTTAAAAAAAAACACCAAAAAACTACGTAATTGTGTAAAATTTACGCGATTGGGCTTTGTATTATTAAAAAAAAAATTGGGGGGCCAGGTTTCGGAACGGGTGAGGTACATTTTCGGTGATTTTAACCATTGGCTATTTCTGCTACGAAGGGCCAATCGCGTATAAATTCTGTTTTTTTTTTTAACTACATTACTTGTGTGAAATTTACGCGATTAGTCTTTGTATTATTAAAAAAAAATCTTTGCAAACAAGAAACAAGTTTCTAAAGAAAAAAAACCCAGATTTTTACGCGATGGTTGAAATCACCGAAAATATAACAGTCACCCCGTTTCGAAACATGGCCAAACCTTTTTATAGCAACTGTGCTTCTCTATTGACGGTTTTATTTTTATTTTACCACGCCTCATATTAAAAGATATGACTTGTTACTACTGGAGATGGTAAAGATAAAAAGCCAGATATCACTGAAAATTCTCCACGTTTGTCACATGATATTGATACAAACATTTATCACCAAGAATTTCATGTTATGCACTTTCATAAAATTGATGACAATGTCGTCTTGATCTCGTGGTAACAATCTGCATGTTTTATACATTACACACCAGTCTTAGGGAAAATACTACAAGTGATCCGTAAAATTTATAGTCATATTTAATGAAATAAATTGACGAACTTAGAACTTAAAAATCTGAATGAGTTGAGGGTCTCTTTCTTTAATCTTTGGACAACGAACTACCTATTGCCAACTCAAAAAATATTTTCGCGCTAGTTTGACTGCCAAAAATCGCCAAATTTTTTTTAAATGGCCAAAAAACACCAAAAAGACGCTAAAAATGGTCAATAAATAGCCAAAATGTTTTAGGTGAAAACTCGCTAATTTAGCGCTTTTTGTACTGCCAAAACAAGAAACGCGCTAAATCTAGCGCGAAACGCGCTAAATTGGCAACACTGCTTCCTAGGGTAGAGTTAGAGCAGAAAAATGAACCAATAATTGTGTTATACTGTTATTGCAGACCTTAACAAAGCCGATCACTGTTGGCATAAGTACAGTAATGCGATCTTTCGTTTTAGGCCACCGGAAATTGTAGATCACTTAGACTTGAAACAATCATATTCATAATATACTGCTTTTTGAACTAAATAAATGTAAGTTGGTTACAATAAGCACAGATCATAACAAATATCAATTCATTTTAAAAGTATTTACATCTGGTGAAAACATTACATACATAGATTACCAGAGATTTAGATATGTCCCATCTTGCATAACAAACAACTAGATATGGATTAAATTCAATCACCAAAAAATGCATTACTGTTTGGAATAATTTTACAAGAAAACTTAAGATTGATCTACTTTGCCTATCACGATTTGGACTTAAATCTAGCATCAAATCAATTTTCACTAAATCCTACATCTAAATATAAAAACAATCATGTATATATATCTATATCTAAATCTTATGATTTTTCTCTTTTCTCTAATATATTCTTCATTGACAAACTCTGCCTTGCTCTTTTGTAACCACTCTTTCCCACAATGTGACTGAAGAAAATTCGGAACAATATTTTCTAATTGAACAAATGAAAAACTAAGGGTAATGTTCCTAGATCAGAATACTGCACGAGCATCACCTCTCCCAAAATACCCCCCCAAGAAAAAATAATAGGAGAAAGCATAACATTTGATAGACCTACACAACTATTGCTAAAAAAGAATTTTCTGATATTTAATCTACTTTAAATGTCCGAAAAATAATTACGGATGGATAGAAAGCATAGATTCAAAAAAACAATGATGCCAGTGTAACATGTTACACACGCATTACAAACATCATTCAAGGCAACTGGTCCTACATTTAAAATCAAGAAAGAAGAAAAACCATACATGTTACGTTGAATAGTTTGTGGAGAAGTAAAACGAATACATATCTACAAGGATTTGTTTTTCGTCGAATTTTTGCCGAATCTAATTATTTGGGTTAGACACTATAATATCCGCTGTAAACAATGATAAATAATAATAAATATTGATAAATAATAATGGCAAACACAATAATATTATAAATAAATAGTAAAGAAATCTATCACAAAACACATCTACAAGAATTTGTTTTTCGCCGAATTTTGGGGCTTAGACACTA
Organism: Architeuthis dux; assembly: GCA_006491835.1. Lineage (NCBI taxonomy): Eukaryota > Metazoa > Mollusca > Cephalopoda > Oegopsida > Architeuthidae > Architeuthis > Architeuthis dux. The sequence continues at coordinate 497,640 of VCCN01005991.1, read as the reverse complement.
TTATCCGCTGTAAACAATGATAAATAATGGCAAACATAATACTATAAATAAATAGCAATATAAATAATATTAAATTTTATTATAATAAATATTGTAATTGCAGTCCAGTGTTGCTTTCCATTTCATTTCCATACATCCGTAATTATTTTTCTGCGATTGTTTTCACCAAGTCAAAGTGATCTACGATTTCCGATGACATAAAAGCAAAAAATCGTCAAGACTTGACCAAAATCTAGAGACACCTTTCTGCGGGATCGAACGTAAAGCAGCAGATCTTAAAGAATACAATCTTTCATACGATGCCTTTTTTATGAGCAATAAACCCCACCCCAAATTGTAGTCGTGACAAATGAGAAATGTTATGACAGTACTTGATTTGCTACTAGTACTCATTTTTGACTACTATTTAGTTTCATCTTAATTTTTAGTTGTTTGATCACTAGATGAAGGTTAATAGTAGTCAAAAATTAATAATATTGGATTATAAGACTTAATCTAATAAAATAATTACTTCACTAGATTTAACGTCGTTGATGCCAAAAGCAAAAGGGTTGTGGCGTAAAAAGTAAAGAAAAACAACTTAATACCTATTTATTTCTCATCTACACAATGTATATTGCAGAAATAAAACATGTATTATTAAGTTTAGTTTAATAAATCAGACAATATTCCGTAAAACGTACATAACACAAGCCGGGCGAAATAATTTTCTTCTATTTCACTTGTGACTGGTCAACTCTCCAATCTTAAGTTCACGTCGTCATGACTTGTGTTTTGGATTTTTTTTTTAACTGGTAATCAGCTAAAAGCGTCAAGAAATTGAATTTTCTGTGGCCATAAGGCTTTAAATTAGTGAAAACTTACCTTGTAGTATTAATCCAGAACCGAAGTGTATGAAAAAAAAAAGAAAAAGTTTAGTAATTCAACACAGACTTGTCCAATATCAACAAAACGTTATTACCCGGCTGCCATATTTTTAAATGCTGACTTGTGCATCATGGGTAAAAATGGATTTTCCCACTTTTTTATAAATCGATAGATTTTTCGTTTAACTATTCCTTCATCGTGAATTAGGGACAATTTCATTATTTACAATATAAACCAAAATCTATAATACTTCCATTAAAAATATATTTAAAAAATAAAATGTGAATTGAATAGCAAATTCTGCACCGGAAAAAACGAAACGAAACGTTACAGTTTCGTTAAGAAAAATAGTTTTTCTCTCATTTATATTAGAAATTATTACACATAGTTTGAAATTATATTTTATTTAAGGAAACAGAATGTAAAAAAAATCATTGTGTTATAAAAGAATGTTCATTGAAACACAATGGCGGTGTTTTTAAATTTTATTTTTTAGTTTCATTCATCATACAAATTCAGTTTAAATTTTGGTTAAACTTTATACCAAATTAAAATTTATATTCAAATTTCTATGAAACTGAAAATTAAAATTACAAATATTTTGCTCACAAAAATAATATTCATGTATCTGGTAGGAGCCGGTTTGTCACACTTATAGTATCGGTAGCAACCACCAGTCCCTCTCTCTCTACCTACCCTCTTATTAAACTACCTAACTTTCTTTCCTACCCTCTCCCTGCCTACCGTGTCTATCACACTTATAATATCAGAAGCAGCCATCAGCTAAGCCTCTTGTTATAGACTTAGGACAAATGTAAGTGAAGCGACTGGTGATAGACTACTCTGAAATAAAACCAGTTGGTTAGGATCATAGTGGCCACTTTTATGAATAAGCAGGTCTGGTTAGTCACTCAATAGAAACCGCCATGTGACCAGCATCTTTTGGCAGCATACTGTGTTGGGGGTGATCAATTAAAAACTTGGAAAAAGGGGGGGGGGGGGTCTATGGATAAGTTACTTCTGTCGCTTTTGTTGAGTAGTGATCACAAAAAGTCTGAATTTTTTTTTTTTAAAACAAGCGTAAATGCTGCCGGACACAAACTAAGGGACCAATTTAACATAAACTTACATTGTAAATTCCACCCCCACCATAAAACTTATTTTTTGGGTGAATTTTCAAAAAACAAAAAAACATTTTTTCTAGACATAATAAGAAGTAAATGTTCAGATTTTCAGCCCTCTAACTCCATTGGTGCAGCCTGTACGTGTGACATGCATACATAGATAGATAGCCAGCCAGGCAGTATCACTTAAAAACGGAAGAGACCTACGTTGACAGTTTTAGTTAATGGGTTTTAATATTGCGCATGACTGAAGAAAAATAGATATACAGAGTGAAATTTTCAGCCCTCTAGCTCCATTGGTGCAGCCTGTACGTGTGATACATACATACATACAAAGATAGTCAGCCAGGCAGAATCACTTAAAAATTGACAAAACCTATGATGACTAAGAGTGAAGAGTAAATTGAGTTTAAAAATAACAGAGGTGCTAGAAAAATAGTCTTTGGACATTTACTGAGTAAGACCTATCATTCATGGAATTCAATGTTGCTAAAATATCCATAATTCAATCCATTCTTCGGCCTAATAATAATATCCGAATGTGATGGGGTAAACAGAAGTTTTTAATTT
>VCCN01005991.1:471453-483243 GCA_006491835.1 Architeuthis dux | reverse complement strand
AAGACTTCATATCCCAATTCTCTAAGCTTAGACACAATCAGCCGAGAGGGTGGGGTCCATCTCTGTCATGAAGCATTTCACTTAGTTCATGTGGTACCCATTCTTTCAACTTTTTAACCTTTTGTAATGAAATTGCACTCTGTGTTCGTGACAAAAAAGTCTATATCGCTGTGTTAAACTGCTTACGTGACAAACTGGACAGATTGAATTACTGGAAACCGTTAAAAAGGGCTAGATTTGAAAATAGAAGGGAGTTGGAGATCTGAAGCAGTTAGCAACAGGTCAACAAAGAAGGGAGAGTCGGTTAGCAGCAGTAGGGCAGTTTGAGATTTGAATCCAGCAGCGACAGGTTGCAACTCATTTAGAAAACCAAATGCAACATGATTCCGTACCGCAATGTGACCCGCAAATCGGCCCAGAGGAGACTCTTATCAACGGAAATAAAACCCCAGCTTTACAATATGAAGAACATGAATTTTGTCGTCATTTCTCTCCACCCACGTGGGTGAGTCTTTTCTCCGGAGTTAATTTCCCTCCACAGAAAGTTCAGCTCCCGTCAACAGATCCAGACCGAGAATCATTATCATCATCATCAACAACCCGCAGCCCCGGAAGAAATCATCTCTCTTGACCATGAAGAAGAAATACAGATCGCCATTATACAACACTTTCCTATTGTCTTGAAATAACGTGATAGAGTTGCTGTTGAAGTCATTCAGTGTACACTTACCTAAATGAGGTTTCCATATGAGTGTTCTGTTTCCTTTGAGCGATTCAAACTTTTTCGTGTAATTTTCCAGACACCGTTGCATGTTTTCGGGTAAGTTGAGTTTTTCTTCACGGAAGGTTGGCCAAAACTGAGCAGACAGGATCATCGAGTTGATTTCAATATCCTTAAAGAAAGAAAAAAGAGGAAAAATAATTTCTCTCATTTCTCTCAAATTTAAAATTTAAGTGTAGTTATCAAGGAATCATGGTGAGAAGAGGATATTTATATCCTAACAGTTAAAACAGAAAGGACTAACCGATACTTTAGTATTTTGTGGATTGTATAAATAAATAAATAAAATAAAATAAAATAGTCATTTAAGATTTTTAAAACAAGTATGCTAATTATTAGTGTAAAATTATTATTTTTTAATTTTTTTTTTTTTAAAAACAAAAGTTGCATTGAAAATATAACCTCTGATTAAAAAGAATATGGACAACATACCCTAGATCAGAGCTTCTCAAAGTGGGGGTCGGGACCACTCCAGGGTTTGTGTAAAGATTATTAAAGGTTGCAGAAATATTTGAAAACCTTTATTTTTAAAGAATAATTATCTAACTCAGGTTTTTTTTTTTATCTCTATACAAAAATGTACTCCTTCTGTTGCTTATTGTAAAATGGCTCCGCAATGCTATTCACTAATTTTTAAAAAATGAATTTCATTTTTGTTATGTTTTAGTAATTTAATTTTAAAAAGTATTTTTTTCTGTAATAAACACCATAAAACTTAGATTATAAAGACGTAGCAATTTTTGATAATTTATTTGGTCATAATTGTTTGCTTTTATAACAATGAGGGGGGGGCCAAAACATTTTGTCTTATGAAAATAGGTTGTGAAAAGGAAAGAAGTCGCAAAAGAAACAATTTTGAGAAGCTTTGCCCTAGATCATATGTAAAAATATACACACACAATATATAAAACTAGCATTCCAACGGAAATCATGATATGATTGTTGATATTTTAAAAAGTAATTTTTTTTCGAAATAAAATAAACACCTTAAAACTTATTATAGATTAGAAATACATTGCAATTTTTGACAATTATTTTGCTCTTTATTTGGGTACACATACAATACTGGGGTTCAAAGATTCAGGCAAAACAGTTATTCCCTTTGAAAAATTTGACACTGGACATAGACGAAAATAATTCCATACGTAAAAATTGTTTTCAATCATGAAAGACGAAGTTAGAAAACAACAAAAAAGAGAAAGATGAAAGTGCGTTTCAAGTAAAAAAAAAAAATTTTTTTAAATTGCTCATCACAAATAAATTCCTTTTATTTAAGACTATTCCAAAGACAAAACTGTTTTAAAATTAAATTAAAATAAAAACAGCATTATTTAAAAAGTTTTTGTTTGAACAGTCTCTTGCTAGTTATAATGTTGTATTAAAATAAATTATAAAATAACTTTGTATATAATTGTGTAGCAAATCATTGTTATTTAATTGTTTTGTATGTATTAAAATAATTTTAGGATGATCAGTCACATGTCACAAAACTGTTGAACAACCATGTCGGTTATGATTTTCGTTTTAAAATTATGTTTACGCCATGAGTTTGCTTAGTTTTGTCTTTGAAATAATCTTAAATAAAAGGAAATTTATTTGCAATGAGCTATATGAATTTTTCTTTTTACTTGATATGCACTTTCATCATTCTGTTTTTTTTGTTGTTTTCTAACCTCGAAAAGAATTTTTACGTAAGGAACTATTTTTGTCTATGTCCAGTGTCAAAATGTTTTTTTTTAAATTTCAAGCGTTCCGCTTGAAATTTAAAAAAAACATTTTGTCTTAAATCTTTGGACCCCAGTATTGTATGTGTACCTTTATTTGTTTTGTTTATGTTTAGTTACTGTTGGATTATGACTAAAGACTAATATATAGTCTTCATGCCTATAGCTTTTATAACAGTGAGTGAGGGGTCGTGACTCAAAGGGGTCACAAGATTTTGAGAAGCCCTGTTTTAAACAACTTAGCAACAAGCAACTTTTTACCTCCTCATCTTCTCCTCCGCCTCCTCCTCCTTCAGGATCTTCTTTCTTTTTGTTTTCTTTTATGATTGAGTTGATACGCCTTGAGTCTGTGACATCCTTCAGCATCACCTCACAGTAATGGAGCTGGGCTTCCCCAAACCGCAGTTTCAGCAGTTCCAAGTAGCGGATCTCCCGTTCTGTGTCGTAGTTGAACTGTGATAGGATGCGGTCAGCTAACAAATTGCGATACTCATTCACAAACAGTTCCTTGCTCCCATAGATATTGACCAACATGCTGATGATGTCTGAGGTTCTTCTCAGCTTGGACATAGAAGCTAAAAGATATTAAAAAAGACAATATTTCTTAAATATCTTCATACTTGTGGCAGTTGTACTTAACGCTTAAATTCATAAAAGAAAATTCAAATGTTGAATATATATATATTAAATATTGAAAAACATTTCTTAAATATCTTTATAATTGTGGCAGTTGTACTTAAATATAATACTATAAAGACAAATGTTTGTTTGTTTGCATGTAACTTTATTTTTTATAGATGGCAAAACTGCTGCACTCTAGGAGCTGCAAATTTGTCTATAGGGCTAACTTGGCCCCAGGATTAACAAAGGATAGGTGATGTTGACCTTCAAGGTCCCTAAAGATCAATTTAGGATCAACATTACTATTTTGGCATATTTTCAAATCTAAGGGAGACAAGTAATTTTCCCCCAAATTTACCAGAGTTATCTCTCTGACATTTATCTTAAGTGAAATTTATTTTTCATGTATATATTTATGTGAGGAGCCTACACGTCAATTCCTGGGAGAGTGTGCAGGCGCAACTTTTTAATTTCATGAAATCTCCATAAAATATCATTTGCTTTCCTGCATTGCTATATTTGAAGTTTTTTTTGCCCCCGGGGCAATGCCAAGTACCCTAGCTATACTTCTGGCAGTTACTCTTGGTAGTTGCAAAGACTAGAAGATTATTGATACACAGTGAGTAAAGAAGAAAGTTTGCTAAGCTAAGGAATCTTGAATCTAACTCTCAACTCCCTATTACAATCAATGCTGAGAAATTTTGAAGACAAATATGCACTTTCAGAATGTCACTTGGTATAGTGAGTCAAAGTCAAACCAGTTTGGAAGAGAAATATAATTGATTGGTTAGAGAGAATGAAACTTGTCAGGTTAGTCAATGATAAAGTGCTGACGTTGATAATATCGACCATTATTTAAAGTTTATCATAATTTATTTTTCAGGATTTAAACTAAAAGTTATGAACATTGCAAAAACAAATAATTGGAAACAGAGCTGTTGTCAAGAAATAAAAATATCCTGCTTACCTAACAGTTGCAGGATGTGTAAATGACCTGAGTTTTCAGATGAAAGCAACAAAAATAAAAAATAAATTAGTCACTCAATAGAAACCATCATACAACCAATGTCTTTTGGCAGCGTGAATAAGTTACTTCTCTTGCCTTTTGTTAGGCAGTGATCACTAAAAACAAGGGTGAATGCTGCCGGACACAAACTAAGGGACCAATTTAGCATAAACTTACATTCCAAATTGAACCCCCAATAATTTTCAAAAAACAAAAATGTTTTTTTCTGGACATAAGGAGAAAATGTTTAAATTTTCACCCCTCTAGCACCATTGGTGCAGCCTGTATGAGTGATACATACGTACATAGCCAGCTAGACCAATTTGAAAACTGAAGAAACTTATGTTGACAGTTTTGGCTGATGGTTTCTAAAAAAATAACAGTAAGAAAATGACAACACTTCAAAGGAATTCTGACAACTTCTGCTATTGTTAATTAAAATAGAAAAAAAAGGCACAAAACAAAAAAAAAAAGTAGAGAAAAGTATATGGGCACAACTTTTTAGCGAACAACGTTTCATCAAAAAAAAAAAAAAAAAAAAAAAAAAAAAAAAAAAAAAATGCAAAATACACACATACACGCTGCAATGTTTATATAAATGTATGTATATGTTAAATCAATAAACATGCCGAAGCAAGCTCCCAGCAACCCCCATTCCATTTCCGGTTCCAGAAAACTCGGACTGGAAGTCAGAACGGGGAAGGCTCATTTCTTACCAGGCCAAACACCCTATCACATGTGTTATCTAGTTCCGTCTTTTTTTCTTAACACGCTTAAGCAGATTACAAATCAAATGCATTCTAATTTCACACAGCTATCACAGAAAGAACAACAAAGGCACAGACACAATAAGAACATTACATATACCACAAGCACACAGACACACTATATACATGACATACAAACGATTTTTCATAGAAAAATGCAAAATACACGCCACTTATGCACACACACACACACACACACACAGGCCACTTATGTACACACAGGCAAACACGTGAGCATATGTGTGGTGTGTATGTGTGTGCACATTTTGCATCTTTGATGAGACGTTGTTCGATGAAAAGTTCTGCCCTTATAAATCTGACATTACCAGGGTCAGCATCCACCGGGTCAGGCACCCATTTGTTCCAGTCTTCATTTTCGTCATCACTTGCCGTGTTGTCATCAACAATGTGTGGTAATCCCCGGATTAATTCATCAGATAATTCATTAACCCCTTCTTCAGTCAGACTTGAAACTATGCAGCGTACTGTGTTGTCTCGGCCTCTGAAAAAAGGGAAACAGCATTCAAGTTCATTTTGTTCAAACATCAATTCATTTACAGCAGTGATTCTGAACATGGGGGACATACCTCACAAGTTCACATTGATTGATAGTACATGGTAGTTTATGTAGGTATATACTCCTATAATGAAAAACATTAAAGTAGGTAGTCCAAACTGTCAGTTTTTTTAGGCGAAAAAGTCACAGTAACGTTTATTTTTCCCTGTTTCTCAAGTGTTCATTCACTATAATGTTGACTAAATACAAAACTGTTATGCATGCCATAATAAAGAATGTCCAATTCTGAATCTGTTGGTGTCTTATTTGTCATCGTTTGACTTGAAATGAATTTTACAGCAAATTTTCAATTTAATGTGTTTACAGTGCCCAAACTACGCTGTGGCAGTTTTTTTTACTGTGGTCGAAAAAAAAAGGTGTCTATAATTAAATGCCGATGTATGTCTTTGGAACCAATATCTCAGTATCAGTAGAAAAATAAATGTTTTTCAGTTTCGTATAAAATTTAAGCAAGTACACTTTCTATGATTCGTTACAATGAGTGAAAACAAAGCTAGACCATAATAGTTATCCATTATATTAAATTTGGCTACTATTTATCTTTATCTTAATATAAAAAAAAGAAAAAAAAAGAATTTTTTAAAATCTAATAAAATAATAATGGTCATGTTTTATTAACTCTTAAATTCATATTAAAACAAAATTCAAATGTTAAATCAAGGGGAATAACTTCTGATCAAAGTTACTTCCCTTGCACTTTTAGGTAAATTAAACAAATTTTTTAATTTTCTTTTTATTCAATTCACATAAGAGTTACATTTTTTTTCTCCAATTCTATTCATTGAAATGTTCTACTGTGTTTAGAAGTGGCATGAAGCAGTTCATAAGAGTTAATTCAGCACACAGTGCCTTATACAACATTTTAATTAATTTTCACTACTATTTTCCCTCATCTTAATTTTAAGTTTTTTTTTAATCAAAATTTAACTCTTATGGCAGCGAGTAAACAGCACGGATCGGAAATAAAGAATAAGATCGCGGTGAGATTCAGACCCGTGTCCTTTTCGCCTAGTAAACAGCCAGCTGCTCTTATTCGCCTGAGCTACGAGAACTCTAAGGCTCAGCAGAAGATCAAATCTAACCTGTAAGCCTACTCTTCATTCCGATCTCTCCGGTACCAGGTTTGTTTTTGTTTCTGTACTAATAGTATCAGTAAAGCAATTTACCTGAGATATTTCTGGACAGGTTCACAAACAAGTTCTAGAATCACACCAGCAGGGTCTAATACACGTAGAGCACGGATTGCAGAGATGTAAGCAGCAAGGATGTTTGAAGTGTTCACACCTTCATGAATGTAAAGAAAAGCTTTTTTTAGCAAATGATACAGTTTTATGTTTGTTTATTCTTTATTTGGAGACTGACAATTGAAGAAAAACAATTTTCAAAACTCTAAGAAAACAACAATTTTTAACATATGTATTGTAATGAAAATGTTTACCAAATAATTTTTAGATGAAAATTTTCTACAAACTTTCTTCTTATTAACAACACAAAGATTATTACAATAAAATTGACAGTGTTACTAGTTTCAGTCGCAGGAGGGGGGGGAAAATTCTTTTTAAAAAAAACATCGATAAAATGATTAAAATTTCTCATTAAGTATAAACTGACTGTCTTATACTGACAAAATGTGCTAAATTCCGGTTGAAATAACCCCAAAAAATGATGAAAAAAGAAACAAGCAAAATTACTCTAGTGCTAATTCAGTATTACTCTTTTAACAGCTGGAGCCGGAAGATGGGTGATGATGTCAGCACTTTGCCACTCTATTCAAAGTTTCATGAAGAATCATCAATTCTTTTGAAGAACATAGAACCAACCCAGTGTAGCTAAATTTATTTTCAAGTTTACATCTAAAATTTAGTCAAAAAACAACTAGATTCTTCAGATATATATATATCTAAAATCAATATATAAATAAATAAAGAAACAAGCGCTGTGCGGGGATCGAACCTGCGTCCACCTTGGAAGCAACCCATATATGGTTCTGCTCTTTACACTGAGCTAACAGCACTCATGGAAAGGCAGCAGCTAGAAACACACACACACACACACGTTCGCTTGCCTCCTTATTCTAACTGACCGTATTTTTAGGCACGTGATATGTAAAGTTGTAATGTATACATGACATTTCTTTATTGATCCACAATGAGCTGTACAACTGGTTTCACTCTCTGGATTATTCAAGTGGATATAGCCTTAGTTAAGAGTTCCAATTTATACTAAAAAAGTTTTTTTCAATCTTTTAATTTGTTGATTTTCATATCCATTCATTGTTCTTGTGGGTGTGGCCAAATGGAATGGATTTTGCTCAGGGTTCTTCTCTTTGTCTAGCATTTTTGTTTTATTGCTTCCTGTCTGTCTCTTTCCTTTTTTTGTGTGGGATATTTGCTGCCTTGGGCTGTTAATAATTTTCTCTCTTGGTCTCTTAATTTTTACTCATCTTGGTACATTTACATCAAACAGCAATTTCTGACATCTAAACGCAATAGGTGTGGTTAGTCAATCAATAGAAACCATCACATGACCAACATCTTTTGGCAGCATGCTGTGTTGGGGGTGATCAATTGAAAAATTGGAAAAAGGGGTGATCAATGAATAAATTACTTCTCGCTTTTTGTTGGGTGGTAATCACTATAAAAAAAGTCTGAATTTAAAGAAAACAAAAAAAAAAACAAGCCTGAACATTGCTGGACACAAACTAAGGGACCAATTTAGCATGAACTTACATTGTAAATTGAATCCTGCCACCAACTAAAAACCTATTTGGTGAGAATTTTCAGAAAACAAAAAACGTTTTTTCTAGACATAAGGGGTAAATATTCAAATAAAAAACTGAAGAAACCTATGTTGACAGTTTTGGTTGACGGTTTCTAATATCTAGATCTAGATAAAAAAAAACATCTAAAATAGCAACACTGAACCCACCTGGATGCAAAAGCCTGCTTTCCAACGCATCCTTTAGTGACACGACCAAGTGCGATCGTAGGTCAGTCTTCATTAAACAATTCTTCAGGTCCAGAATTGCAGGTTCAGATTCTGGATAGTCGATGATGATGCTGAACAACTGGCCAATAAGAGTGCGCGCATAGTTCTCGTACATGTATTGCCGTAATGTGTCTTTGAATTCTTTTAATGACTGAAGCTGCGTCGGATTCATTTGATCGGAACACCAAACCAAGTCCAACCACCCTAAGACTTTCTTATCCAACCACTAGAATACAAAAATGAATACATATAAATGCACATATATACAGTACCTGCCAAAAGTATTTGAACAAATGCAAATGCTGCTTGTATGGCTTGGTTTTAAGAGTTAAAAACAGGAATTTTACACAAGAACAAAATTTTATTGCAATCAGCATGTTTTGTGGTTCTGAATGCTATATTTCAGGAGAAAAAAAATTTTTTAAATTTAATTAAATTGTTAAATGAATTAAATCAATTATTGTATTTCTATCCTGCTAAAATTTTGTTCAGAACCAATCAAGGAGATTGAAAAGGCTAACTAACATTGTTATTTGGAAGAGTTGGCAAACTAGTTAGTTAAATAGCCTCAAACGATAAAAATTCAAATATATCCGTGATTATTTTCACGGGTAATAACTAGAGAAGTAATAATAACTAGTGAAGTAATAATAACGAGGGGTCGACCAATATGAGTTTTGGCCGGTGCTGATATTTAGAGAGCAGGGCGATTGATGGACGCTATGTTTTGTTTTGCATCTAAAATAATGTATTATACACTTATTAAATTTTGACTGCTATTTACCATCATCATAATTTTTAGTAGTTTTAAAAAAAAAAAAAATCACAATGTGTAAAATGGTTTAACGAATAATAGCTTTTTTACTGAACCAAGTTGAATTGCAATTAATAAAAACAATTAGCAGGTAAATAGTTCAAAATGAATAAAAATCGTTTACAATACTTTGTCTAAAGAATAAAATAATCGATCACTCTTTTTACTAAAACCAAAAGTAGACAATAACACTGGTGTGCCAGCAGTACTGAAATTGTGATTAAACAAACTAAAAATTAGGATGAATGTAAACAGAAGTCAAAAATTAATACAAATGGTTTACTTGATTTAATAAAAAAATAATAAATAAATAAAATAATTGTTTTTTTACTAAGACTCAAACAGTCATTGCAGTACGAAAGTGAAAAAAAAAAAAGTTTTCTTCTTTAGCGGTGATCGGTCAAATCAGTCCTTATGATACAATGCATTTGTTACGGTTAAGTTGTCCTACTTTGCCAAATATGTAGATGATAATTAAGGTAATAGCAAGTTACAAAACTACTATTAACACTGAAAGTTGTTAAAGAAACAAAATACAATCCAACCTACCTTTTCTAGGCTTTCCAAAAATGACGTCTCACCATTGCCACGACAAGTGTATTCAATGTGTTGTTTTGTAGTTCTATGGACAATTGTTGTGATGCAAGATCCGGCTACTTTGCTTAGTAAATTCAATTCATCTCTAAAATGAGAAAAATTACAAGGAAAAAGTATTTTTTAATGAAATTAAAATCAATTCCAAGGGAAATTATGAATCACCGCCACCCATATATGCTGCTTTTTACTTCGTAAATTAAGCAGTGGTGGTGGTAAAATTAAGTTAACTTGATGAAAATACTACCACTATCATAGTGGTAGTATTTTCATCGAGGTAACTTAACTGAGTATGGTCTGAATCAAATTTATGATAAAAAAAAAAAATAAAAAAATAGAAACTTATGTGACCAATTTTGGTAGCATGCTGGGTTGGGTGTGATCAATTAAAAAATTTAAAAAAAAAAAAGGGGTGATTGAGTAAGTTAATTTTTGTAACTTTTTTGGGCTGTGATCACTAAAAAGTCTAAATTTTCAAATTTGAATGCTGCTGACCAAACTAAAGGACCAATTTAGCATGAACTTCCATTGTAAATTGAACCCCCCACTAAAATCTTTTTGGGGGTGGGGGGATTTAAAGAAAGAAAAAAAGGTTTTCCCTACTCATTGTGTGGAGTGTATGTGTGCAAAATTTCAACTTTCTACTATGAACGGTTAGGGCTGGGTGAAGTCCAGATACATAGATGCATACGAGTAGATAGATACATATAAATGTCAGAACACATGAATAACCTAAACCCAGCAACAGCGATTAAACCGGTCTGTTGTGGGTAGTGGTGATTAACAAAGTACATATCTCTATAAAATTAACCTTTTCCAAGTTCTAATAAATTGCCTGAATCCTAGATATGTGGTCTTCAAACTAACTACTTGGGAAACCTTTTTCAATAATTAAATTTTCTAGGGAGACCCTTCAAAAAACAACTTTCCCTTCTACATATATATTTACATATGTATGTAACTATTGGATTTTGGCCATGTTTATGGAATTATCTCAATGTTTATAAACCCGAAAGAATGAAGCTTACTGAGGAAAAAAAGACATGAATGGCTGACTGAACAGCGTCTGTGTCATGTAAATAACCAAGATGTTTTTAATTTTAAAATAAGTATTTGGAATTTAGTTAAGAGTGTTGAGAACATTATAAACAATTAATTATCACACAAGATAAATAAAATAAGAAGGCATATGTAAAAGCTGTGAAGGAATCGTTTATGTAATGAAGAATTATTAAATATGTTATGAAAATGTCACTTTGTTTTGCGAAACCCCTGGAAAGGTTACACGGAAACCCTGGGGTTCTACGGAGAACAGTTTGAATACGACCGTCCTAGATTATGTCTTATAGGCTGGTGCAGGAGTCACTTTCCATTTTAAAACTTAATTTTCAACTAGAGTTGCGACCTGGGGATGCAGTCGGCGTATTCTAGGCCCCAACCGACGGGGCCGTTTGGACCTTTGAAATTACTTTTTGAAGTAATTCTGAATAACATTCTGCAAATGCCTTCCATTTTCAGCTATTAAAAAATAGTAAAAGACACATATCTCCAAAAGTTCAATTAATTTCAATGAAAATTTTCTGGAATGGTAAGCCATGGGATAAGGAAGAATTGGTTAAATTTGGGGGTGGATCTAGGTATTTACCCCATGGTTTACCATTCCCGAAAAATATCATTGAAATTAATTGAGAACTTTTGGAGATATTGTGTGGTGTGGACATATAGCTTTGATGCAGCAAAAAATTCATGGGTCTGCTAATTTAATCACTTCTTCCATAGCCCATTGAAAACTTTTGGAGATATTGTGTGGACAGATAGACAGATGGATGGCCAGTTATGGGTAAATATATATACCTCTTGCAACTTTGTAAAAATAATAGTAAAACACTTCTGTTGGAGATGTAGCATAACGGGCATC
>VCCN01005991.1:435587-445634 GCA_006491835.1 Architeuthis dux | reverse complement strand
CTAGATTTAGATGAAAAACATCTAAATTGGCAACACTGAAACAACCGGTTGTCGTTTCCCAGTAATACAGAGAGGAGTAGTAAGAGGGAAAGGGAATCAAGTAGAGAGTAAAAAAGAGAGACATAAGGAAAATAATAAGAGTGTGTAGACGAAACATTGTAAGGCTTTAAAGAGGGTTGGAGGAGCGGTCCCACTTTTAAGGATGTTGTTATAGTTTTTCAATGTTTGATGGTTGGTGAGGTGCGAATATCCCTCTTTTATGTCGTTTTATTGTCATAGGAGGAGGATTTACATTCTTGCTGGATGTCACCCACTTCGTTGAGGTTCTCTTCATCGACTTAGGGTGGCATTTATATATGTAAACATAGATTCGTGTATGTCTCTATAAAATAAACAGGGAGACCTTTGTCTTGTTCTAATATTCAAAACAAAAACATCATGGATCAATCTGTTGGATTTGTGGAAGAAATAGACTACAATGAACTCAAATTTGAAGAGGTTGATTTTATTTTTTCACTCTTTCATTTATTTATCTTTACTTATATGAATGCTTTTCATCTATCTGTTCTTCCTTATTCTTTGTAACCTTAACTGAGATATCTTTTTTTTGTTTTAAAATCGAAACAATTTGAAAGATTAGCCATTTTATACAACCCTCTTTTTTTTGGGAGGGGGGGACTTTAGTTGTCAAAAAAAAGTTATGAAATCTTTACTTCTAAGCTTTAATTAATGTTTATAATTAAACATTTAAAAAAATTATTTACGTAACTGCTTTTCATCTATATTTCTCCTTTATTCTGTGTAAACCCAACTGCAATATTTTTTTGTTTTTAAATCTAAACAATCTTTAACCCTTTTTTTTTTTTGGAGGGGACTTTGGTTATAACTTATATGTCAAAAGTTTAGAAATATTTATTTCTAAGCTTTTAATTAAACAAATGTTTTAAATTAAGCAATTATTAATTATTTATGTAATGCTTTTAATCTATCTCTTCTTCCTTATTTATCTTTGTAACACTGATATTTTTTGTTTTAAAATCTAACAATTTTCAATGCAACCCTAATTTTTCTTGGACTTTTTTGAAGTTATATGTCAAAAAAAAGTTTTGAAATGTTTTACTTCTAACCTCTTATTAAACAATTATTAATTATATAATGCATTCATCTATCTTTTCCCCCCCCCTTATTCTTTGTAATCCCAAATGCAATATTTGTTTGTTTTAAAATCTAAACAAAACAATTTTTAATGCAAGCCTAATTTCTTTTTTGACTTTGTCAAAGTTTTGAATCTTCTACTTCTAAAAGCTTTAATTAAACAATTATTGTTTTGATTAGTTGACAACAACAGAAGATTGATGGACTTATAGTAATTTGTACCAATAATTCAATTATATTTGAAGTTCACTTTATAATGGTATTTCTTTTTGTAAAACAAAACCTGATAGGAATTAAATACAAGGTGTCCTCCATAAAGTCCCTATGTTTTCGTTCTAATCTCAAATAGAAACTTTATGGTCAACCTGTTATATAAACGTGTTCACATATTCTTTTACCTTCTATCTAAACAATTTTCACTTATTTATGCCTTTTTAAACTATTGAAAGTATTTCAAGTATATTCAAACAATTTTTATGCAACCCTAATTTACCTTGGACTTTCTTACTGAAGTATGTCAAACGAAAGTTTTGAAATGTTTACTTCTTCTAATCTTTAATTAAACAATTATTAATTCTCTCATTTATTAACAACTGTAATAAGTAATTTGTACCAATAATTCAATTATTTGAAGTTCAGTTTTGAGTTTATGATGGTTATTTTTTCTTGTCAACAGATGTATGGTAATTAAATACAGGGTGTCCATAAAAGTCCCTATGTATTTTTGTTTTAATATAAAATCTAAAACAAACTTTATTCCCTCTAAACGTGTTGATATATTTATTTACCTTGTTTTACTGCAAAGATTCTTTATTTTGTAACTTTCGAAAGAATTTAATCTCATTTCATTTAATATATGTCCGAAAATCGACACCCTATTTTAAAAACGTAATTAAAATGAAACAATGTTTTTCCACTTTTTTTTTTTTAAGAACCTAATTTTCCCCAAAGCTTTAAAAAAATGTATTTATGGTCACATAATATGTTTAAAGCATGTACATTTAATGTACTTCTAAAAGTCTTTTACTAAAAAAAAACAGTAACCGGTATTGATTTAATTTGTATCTCCAGTTTGGTATATTTATTTAAAGATATCATTTTATTTTAAGAAAGATTTTATATCTGATACTACTACTGAGTATGTTGAGATACACATTTGAAAACATTTGTCCCCAGTATCATAGTATGTTTTACGAGAAGATATTATTACGTGATCAAGTATTAACTTTTGATCCGCA
Source organism: Architeuthis dux (assembly GCA_006491835.1). Classification (NCBI taxonomy): domain Eukaryota; kingdom Metazoa; phylum Mollusca; class Cephalopoda; order Oegopsida; family Architeuthidae; genus Architeuthis; species Architeuthis dux. Next base: position 443,241 of record VCCN01005991.1, on the reverse strand, counting down.
CTTCATTCAAGTTTAATGAATAATGTTTTGAAATAGTTTTTAATTGTTTTTGTGAAAGTAAAAACTACACCTTTTCTTGCCTTGTGTGTGTTTATCATCTCTGGAAAATGAGATTAAATACTTTCGAAAGTTCCAAAATAGAAACAATTTTACAGTATAAAACAAGGTAAACACATTTAACTATATACAACGGGGTGTCCATAAAATTTCTCTTTATTTTATATTAAAACAAAAATACATAGGGACTTTATGGACAGTTGGACACCCTCTGTATTTCTCTCATTGTTACTTGTTAGTTTGGCCAAAAAATGACTATCAAACTGAACTTGAATTGTAAATCTTAAAATCTAATAGACGATTTATTAATAAAAAATTAAATACAGGTTAAACCCATGCCAATAATGGAATATATTATATATATGATTAAATAAATAGCTTGTTTACAAGATTTCTTTTCTGCAATTTGAGGTTGTGATATGGCCTTTTTAACGAACGAGTACTACAAGCAATTGTTAAAAAAAGTGAAGTGTTTCTTTTTTTATAAGCATTTAATTTATTCTGAATTATTTTGCTATTGTGATTTAATTTTTTGTTGTATTGTTGTTCTGAACTAGATATTTCAAATCTGATTTATTTACACAGCCTGCTTTTATTTTCACTAAATTTAAAAAGGAAGTTTAATGTAATCTGTTCAAAGTTTGTGACGACAAACTTTTTTTCGGGCGAACTTCACACACACACACAAGTTTTACAAACTATTTGTTTTTAAGTTTAAAGATGTGAACCTGAAAGTAAGGAATACATTGTCTGCAAAAAGACAAACATAACATTTTGGTCGTTACTTTTTTATTAAAACAAATCGCAATTTGTGTAGTTTGATGAAGTTATAAAACATGTCGATGATGATGGATAACTCTCTTGCTCTTCCCTTCTTAAAAAAAAACTGGGTTTTTGTTTTGTTTTTTTTATGTTATGGATAGTCTTTAATTACCATTTATTTACTCTTAATTATTTGATTTAATCATTCAGATTAACGAGAACATTGAAAAATAACATTCTTTGCCATTTCAACTGATAATTCTCTTTAATCCGAAGTTTTCAGTATTTGAGGAAGTTGTTCGAACTTCCGTAACATGGCTTAAGTTTGGATCTTCATCTCACCAAAGCATTTCAATTTGCAAGTCCTTTGACTTCTTAAACGTTTCGTTTCGAAAAACATACCAGAATCTGAAATGTTAGTTCACAGAACAATAACATGCATTTTAAATTTCGTAAAAAGTATTGCATTTAAAAAACAATCTGATCTATTTTTCAAATTAATTAGCAAAACTTCCTCACACCAAATTAGGGAAAACGTTGAATTGCCGACCGTCGAAATCTTCAAAAGGACGCATTTCGTGAAACACCGTTACGCCTGGCATCGGCTGCTATGAAGAACCCCGTGCAGCACCACAACGTATGGTATCGGCTGCTAAGAAGAACCCAAGATTTCTGCTCTTTTTCGGCCTTTTGGCTAAGATCAAAGTGTAGTATCTGTTCTTCGAAACCGCCATGGCTTCGAAGTTCGGAGAAACACCGCCCAGGATATGTCCAAGGTGCTTGTCGCTTGCTCAGAATCCATCCTGAGAGTTACACAGGATATCGAATGCCTTCTGACCGAGAAGTTGATCACACATGCCTGGGTTTCGTCCTGAGAGCTTTGCACAGGATTTGTACTGTGACAAATGACCAGTTTGCCCCAATGTCAGCGTGACACCAGTCGCAGGGACTTGGTGACCCTCCTGCCTACTGCCTTGTGTCAAATTTGTCGTCATGGGGAGGCAAATAAAGAGAGATCAAAGTATAGTATCTGTTCTTTGAAGTTCAGATCAACACGCCCTGGGATTCGTTCTGTGGTCCTTGTCACATGCTCAGGATTTGTCCTGAGAGGTTGCACATGATATCGAAGCTTTCTGGCTGAGAAGTTGAGTGAACTTTGCCCTGGATTCGTCCTGGGATCTTGTGACCGTGTTACATCAGTTGCAGGGATTTGGGGAACAACCTCACGCTAAAAATGACCTTGTGGCAAATAAAGAGAAAGATTTATACTATCTTGTCACATTTTTTTATAAAATGAAATTTTAAAAACCGAAAACCATAACATTTTAAGAAAATAGGTGAACAATTTCCGTGTTAAATTTAATACTTTATTAAATTTAACTACACAAGTATATCAGTTAGTGTTAGTGTTTGATGTGGAAAAGGTAACAATTGTCTATTTAATTATTAAATATAATGATTTCATGTCAAAATAAATTTAGAAAATATATTATTTCCTGGACGTCTCTTCATCTCTTCGCACCAGAAGAATTTGGAAATGTAGTCAGTCCCGAACATTCTTTTTATTTTATTTTTCAGGTGAGACCACATACACTCAATATTTTGAGTGTTGATATCCCTGTCTTGTTCGGGTTAACAAAATGCTGACTGTGTGTTACAATAGAATGTCTGTAATTATAACTGGGTATTTGTAGGATAGCCAACCATCTGAGATGATGTGTGACCCGGGTAAAATATAGTCTTTTCTTGCAGCTTCAAGGGTTGGTGCTGACCTGTCAAGAACTGGAAAAGCAAAACACCTCCCAGCCTCTCTCTCTCTCTATTCCCCCAAATACCCATTGTCCATTAATGTGTATTCTACCGCGGTTATATTTTCGTTTTGAAAAATAGGTCTCATAGATTTCCACCACTGTCTCAGGGCCACATGTTTTAACTGGATTTTCCAAAAACAAATGTTGGCATTCTTCTCTGCTGTTTGCCCAATCAACATTGGTTCTGCCAGCAGCATCCTTTTGGAGTTGATTTTTACTCCATGAGTAAATAAATAAAATCAATTTTTTGATATCCTTTGAAGAAAGAACCCTTTCTTGTAGATGTCCTGCACTTGTAGGCACTGCAGTACCACATGTACTTATCCATGTTGCTTGGCTTTTTCTGTAAGTCCACATTCAACTTTGCACTTAGTGCAGTGATGATTGTTCCTGATCAACCAACGTTTCGATAACCATTTTCAAATTTCCAGAGTACCTGGATCTCCAATTGACTTGGACAAGGTGTGCAGGAAACGCCAGGATTGTCCATAAAACTACCTACTAACCCTAACACTAAAATTACCTACTAACACTAAAACTAACCTTAACATTAAACCTACCTAATAACCCTGACACGTAATTATTTATTTACAAACATTAGAGAACGAGATTGTGAATTAAAGTAATAAATTTTAAATTTTAGCATTAATCTTCTTGTTAAAGCATGTAGCTTTTTTTAATTAATTTTATTTATTCCTCCCTTCTATTTAAAAGCTAAACACTTTAATGAGGTCAGTATATTTTTAAAATAAGGGTAATTTGTCCCCAAATGAATATTCTGTGTCCATACCTAAAGAAAACACCCAAGTTGCAATTAATAACATATCAATCATTTGTAAATAATAGCAGCCAATTCAATCGTTTGTAAATAATGTTAGGTTCTTCTTAGCAGCCGATACCAGGCGTAACGGTATTGCTCGAAATGTGTCCTTTTGAAGATCGCTGATTTCAACGCTTGTCCAAATTGGCAAAGTGCCCAAATTAGTTCTGACTTAAATCAATTATGTTATTATTTTTCCAAAAAATAATTAGACCCGTTTCAGTTCACTGTATTTATATTTAATTTGGAAGTGTCAATTGAAGGTGAAAGAAAAAAAAGCACAGGTGGTCCAGCAATTTTGGTGGAAGCAACATAATTGTTTCTTCATTTATTACTAGACAACTCTGTGACCCATTGGGGGAGGGGTCACCCTCTGACAGAAATGTAGGGCAATCTGATGTGACTAAAATGAACATTAAATTTAAAGGTCCGATTGCACTCGGATTCTTAACGCATTTGCAAATAAATAAATATAGGAGACTACTGTATAATTAGCATTTAATAATTATCTCACTTGAGAAAGCGGACCCCACACTATGATTATTAAGTTGCAAATCACCTGGATTTTTTATGCATTCTTTAAGTTAGTTCATTTTAGGTTAATTAGAGGTCATAAACAGACAGATAAACCAAAGGAGAATTTTAGTATTATGTGAATTATTTTTATTTCATAATCACATTTGTAGTAGCGAAAAAGCATGATTGGATAAATAAGATTAAGTAGTGCCCTTAGGCTGGCTACGTCTTCAGCTATCCATGCTTGGTCTCCATATATCACATTACTTACTCTGCCCTGGTTTGTGATATCTGAAATAGACTAGGAGGTAACAAGCATCCGAAGTGGTGTCGCTCACATCACCCTGCACTATTTTACCCATAGCTAGGGGGATGAAATAGATTCATGCCATTCCCAAGGGCATTAGTGGGAAGTGAACACAAACTCTGCTCGCCAAATCCATTTTCTGTGACGTTCTGGGCTTAGACCGTCATAAATAAGATTGCGTATTAAAAATTTTGAATAAAAACATACACTGCACAGATCAACCACAAAAGCACTTCAAATTAGTTACATTGATGATAAATAGAAATAAGTCTTAACACTGTAATGGGTTATACCCAGTATAGGCATTATTTTTATATCTTATTCTTTTCAGAACCTCACAAGTATAAAATAACTTTTGGTTTTTAACTGAACCAAAAATATTTGGGCAGTATGTTACATTTTAGAGCAAGAATGAGCCTGTGGTTCTAAGTCCAGCACATTAAGCTACATTATCGTCATGTATGCATTTATATATAAATATAGTTGAAAAAAATAGGATGTTTTCTTTTGGTCAAGTAAAAATCGGCACTACTTTTCCTCTTGGTGGTATGCGCCCTGTCAGCCGGGGCCCAGAATGCGCCGACTGCATCCCCTGCAGTGGGGTAGGATAGGATCCCCCCAACCAGTGGCCACCTCTTCTTTCACCAAGTCGCAAGACTATACTTAAAAAAAGAACCTTTGACCAAAGTCGTGAGACACTAATTAAGAAAAAATAATAATAACCTTTTGACCAAAGTCGTAAGACTCTAGTTAAAAACTGCCCTGCAGAGGGGTAGGACCCCTTCCCCCACCAAACCAGGGGCCACCTTTTCGAAAGACTCTAGTTAAAAAAAGAACCTTTCACCAACAAGAACATTTGACTAAAATCGTAAGACTCTAGTTAAGGCAAAGTAACCTTTCACCAAAGTCGCAAGACTCTATTTGGAAAAAATATCCTCTCACCAAAATCGCAAGACTCTATTTAAAAAAACAAAAAAAAATTTTAAACTGATTTCAGCATTTAATGACCCATCAGGGGTTGATAGGTCGCTAAACAAATCAATCAATCTTGGTGTTACTAATCTCTACTTAGGCCGATTGGTTGGTACTAATCTTTACTTGGTTATGTTAGGCTATTACAACATTCAAAGAGATCTTGAGTACACACCTGAGCAGACCTGCACAGGCCCCCTGTTCAAAATAGCGCAGCCCCCATATGATGTTTGAAAATTAAATGGACTTTATTAAATTATTGTAAAACGTTTTGTTTTGCTCACTTTGACTTCTTACCCTGTTGGTGCTGATCTTAAGTTGGTATCATGGGATGGTACTAATCTTTACTTGGTTATATTGAGTGGTACTGTCCGTTACTTGGTTATGTTGAGTGGTACTGATCTTTACTAGGTGACCTTAGTGGTGCTGATCTCTACTTCATCGTTTTCTTTTTGTTTTTCAGATTGTGGGGAAAGGTGCCTTTGGAGTTGTTCGTCGAGCTATGTACCATGGCCACAGTGTGGCAGTAAAATTGATTGAGACCGAAACTGAAAAGAAAGCCTTTATTACTGAATTGAAACAATTGTCCAGAGTTACACATCCAAATATTGTTAAGCTTTATGGAGCCTGTACAAAGCACCCTGTAAGTTCAACAAGATTTTTTATATTCTCATATTGATAAATGTCTGTGTTATGAGCCGTATTTTCTCTTTTTCTATCATTTCTAACTTGTCTAGTGTGTGTATGTGTATGTAATATATATATTGTGTATTTCGGCAGTAATCCTTCATTAATGCATGTTTGGTTAAATATGATGGACAAGGAAAACTTTTTCACCTTTTTGGTTAATTTTTTTTGTTTAAGCACAAGAGAACTTATGTTCGAATGCAATGAATATAAATATTGTCCGAACGATATCAGATCGAGCGCTTTCATGTACATACAGTCGAAAGTGCTCGATCTGATATATCGTATTCTTATGAAAGAAATAACATAGACAAGCAAAGTCAGTGACAACTTGTTTCACGTTTAATACGATTTTCAAACTGAATTTGTGATAACACAACTGGGAGTTTTATTATCTCCACTCTCCCCTCTTATTTTCCTTTTGGGGTTGACCACTGGAATTTCTTCTTCCTCTTTTAGCGTCTTCAACAACAATACCATTCACACTGGTTCCGGTAAGGCGGGGTGGTGAAAAGAATTTTCCTATCCCTCCGTATAACGCTCTGCCCACATTAAGGTTATTTCTTCTTTATACAGGTATTGAGCACTCTTTACGGATATCGTCACTACATCAGATCTACGGATTTATATTCTGAAATATTTTACTTTAAAATATTTCTTCGACTATCATTATATATATTTATTAGAAAAAATACATAGCATATATAAGAAAGCAAATATATGTTGTTATAATATTTAATCAAAAAGGGCTCAACACTTGATAATTATGAGTGGAGCTTTAATATATGTTGAGGAAAAAAGGGTCTGAAGAATGTCTTGAAGCAGGAAACACTAGTGTAACTGGTCGTCTTGACCCTTTTTCCCTCAACACATATACACGTTTTCCCTGCTCTCCAAAAGTAGAGCGTTCCTATAAAAATCTTTCGTAAGCTGAAAGAAGCATTAACCATTAATTTATATGGGAAACATTTTTGAGCATTAGCGGACTCCAAAAATGGTGATGATGGTATGTTAGGCTGAGTCATCGATGGTTGGGGTGGTGGATGGTACAAAGGCTGGGGTGAAGAAGAGGGTGTGTGCTGCCTCTATCATGGCTTGCTGCAAAACAAATGGTAAACGTTAATTTAGCTTTTCGCCTTTTTTCAATCAAAGTGAACTTTTGAAAAGCGTGGGATGCCTGAAAACATTGGCCTACCACAGCAAGGCATATCTTTCATCATTAAGAGACTGAATCACAAACATTGCGTAGAGGTCGACTGATTAATTGGACTGATATTTGACATTTTGAGATAATCAGAATCGGACGATTATTGAGGCCGATTTTATTCTAATACTACCTTTTAGTTTAAAATTAAAATTGAAAGGTTGAAAGAGAGGGGGGGCAAAAAAAGCATGTAATTTTTCATGAATTCGGCTTGGTGAGATCAAAGGGTTGACCGAGTCACAGAGTGAGGTAGGACGGGGGCAGTCATGTCGGTTCTTAGTCTTCTTTCTTTCCTATGAAAGAAAGGAAGGGAAGATAGGCTTAGGCTTCTTTATCTGTCGGCTGGTTGTCACTGGAAGCAAAGCAAAGAAAATATGGGAGGGGAAGAAAATAAAGGGTGAGCATTGAAGTGTTTATAACTAATGTATCCACTTCATAACTTTTTCATTTTCCAAACAGTGACAATGCACATTTTTTATTTTCAAATATCTTTGTGTTCAAGTGAATAATACATTATT
>VCCN01005991.1:355874-367323 GCA_006491835.1 Architeuthis dux | reverse complement strand
AGCAACTTTGGCACGAGTTGTAGCAACTTTGGCACGAGTTGTTAGCTAATGAACAACAAGCTAGTGATGTTAGTGATTGCAAGATGCAGTTATCTGCAAGATTTTCAACAGTTGTAAGAAATCCCCACCATCAACCAAACTGGCCATTGTCTTTTCAGCAGAATAACATGGTTAGTGATTTGGGCTGGCTGTTAAACAAAATAAAATGTAAGCTTGGGTTAATGACAGATATTAACAGATTAAAAATGCAACAAAATATTATGTACTTACAGAGATCCTTTATTTATATAATGACTGTAGTCAACCTAACACGTGTGTACTACGAGGCGCTCTCTCCTACTGTTGAGTAATCGCTGCTCGTTCACCAGAACGTAAAACACCACCCACTAGCGGAAGTCTTCTGCCTAAGGGGAATAACATATGATACTTACTTAACACAAAGGTGTAGTGAATATAATTTCAAGACCCATCCCATGTCATCATTCATTTCTTGTCGCTCGCAGCCAGGCCACTCAGAGGGTTTCTGGGGGCGGTGGGAGAGAGAGGGGGACCTTTTGGCTTGCGTTATTGAGCATATTGAAGAGATTGGTCTCCTCCTCCTTAGGAGGATTAACAGGATCGCTACGGGAGACTTTCTACATGATTCCAAGCTGCTTACGACATCTGGTATTCCCAGATGGTCACCCGTCTAGCTACTGACCAAGCTTGATGTTGCTTAACGTCGTTGGTGTACGAGAACCCGTGTCTCCAACATGATTTGGCCGTAACAACATGGTTAATGATTTTGGCTGTTAAACAAGATACAAAAGTGGAGTTACATATTATTTTAAGATCCATCTCAGGTTCAATATATAAATTTAATAGCTGCTTCTTATCAGTGAGTCTATCATCTCCGAGAACACCAAAATCACAATATTGACATACGTACAATAAAGGACTTAGAACATTAAAAATAGGAAATAAACGTCACACTCTCATGTGAGGGATGATTCATTTTATGTGGATATGTTCATATCAGGAAACACATGACGTTTATGCAGCTTACAATAATGGATTTAGCACTGCAGAAAGATAAGAATTTTATTGTCAGATGAACAATGAAAATCAGCAGCAGCATGCGAGGAATACATGGATACCAGTTGTAGGTAGTAGAGAATAGGAGACTATAGTTCCAAGACAAAATGTAATATATGTTGGTAAATTCAAATATAACAACTATTTACCTACTATATTAACTCTCAAATTCATAAAAACAAAATTGAACATCATTATCAAGGGAAATAACTTGACTATCAGGTGAATTTAAAAATTTTTTTCCTATTCAATTCACTGTAGAGTTCCATTATTTTTAATTCAATTCATTGAGTTCTACTGTCAACTACAAGTGGTTACAAGCGATTTATGAGTTACGGATACTTAAAACTGCTTCAGTTTTTCTTTTTATAACTCTGTATGTCTATATATTTATTGACTTAAGCCACTCTAATAGATTTAGTTAGTAGTGTTTGAACAGGTATATTTCAGAATGAGGATTATGATAGGAGATTCATGCATAAAAGAAATCCTGCAATCTATATTATAATGATCAGATTTCTGTATATTGGTTTGTGGGTTTGCTACCGTGACATGGCAAAAACGGCACATGTAACTCAATTTTTGTTAGTGCAGTACCGTTAAAATGCTCCAACTGTTTGTGATTGGATCTTGTCAAGGTTGACAATGCAAGTAACAGTTTTGTTGTTACCGTCTGGGAAGGTAAGGTAGTTATTGGGAGGAGTTGTTTGTCCAAGTGCTCACTCTTTTCTCTTATCAACTACTATGGCATGCTAGTGACTTGACATTTTTGTCAAGATATCTGGTAATGGGACAGTGCAGGGAGAAGTGGATTCATGCCTTTCCTAAGAGCAGTAGTGCCAAGTGAACATGAAGTATCAGATGAAATTTAACTTGATTTGATGATTTCATTTTACCAATAACCATTATGCCACCCCATCATGTATGTTTTATATGCAAGTATGCTTGTGTGAATGGCGTAAAAAACAGAATCGGTGGTAGGCATTGTAATGTTCTTATTGTGTTTATGCGTCTTCGTTGTTCTATCTGTAGTAGCTGTGTAAGATTAGAATGCGTTTTGATTCGTAATCGTGTTAAGAAAGGATAAACAAAAGAACACATGTTGATAAGAGCTATGCTTGAGCTGAACTGCGCCTTCCCTGTTCCTACTTCCGGTCCCGCTTCTGGGACCGGAAATGGAATGGGGGCTGCTGGGTGCTTGCTTAGGCATGTTTATTTATTTAACATAACATACATGTGTATAAACATTATAGGCATGGATCCACTTTTCCTTCCAGCTATGGGTAAAAAGCAGGACAGTTGGAACCCTTAAGCCCTATAAGCCATCTAAGAGAAGGTTACTCTGAGAGAAAAAAAAAAATCTATATCTTGGCAGTAGCCATAGCTGGTCCCAAGCCTGGGTAAAGGAGGAGACTTGGGCGTGGGCCTAACAACTCCACACTGTAAAACCTACTTTCTGCTGAAACCGAAGCTGAGTGGTTGCAGCCCTGTGCTCCACAAGGAGCCTACAGGCATAAACAAAAATGTGTGTGCTATCCGATCTTACTTGTTTTGTGGGTGGGGATCAAATCTTTGTGTGTGGTGCTTTCAGTCCCTGGCTTGGTTCCAATACATTCCTTTATATATGATGTAAGCTTGTCCATCCATCTACGTGTTTGGAATGGGCTATGCTAATAAGATATTGGCCGTGGCTGTGACCGTACACTCGTAGCTCCAATTGAATAACAGCATTTCTCTTGACCTGGTCATTATTTCGGGTCAGCATCTCCACGTGATTACTTGTGGGACAAAGCGTTTATCTATTCTAATCACAGTCTATCCAACACAAGCACATCGACGCTGACACAAGTACATGCGTGTGCGTGCGCACTAGTTATTTCACTTGCATGTGTACTGAGGAACAAATGTACATATACAAACTTTCTTAACTTAAGATTATCTGTGTGTATTAATATATAACATTTTCATACTTTATATATGATGTAAATGTTTTGACGTATACGGTATGGGCATATACAGTGAGTGCAAAAAGTATCCGATACATTTTTAAAAAAAAAGAAGTTAATTTAAACATCCTTATACAGCTTCAAAATTGACAGAATTTGGACCAAAGATTAAAAAACACAAAAATCAAAAAAAGATTGAAACAAGATTGAAAATTCAAATTTACAAGCTTAATTAACTGTCAAAAATTGATCACCACATAAGGACTGATTTGACCGATCACTGCTAAAGAAGCTAATATTTTTTTTTACTTTCATACTAAGTAGGCACGCCAATGACTGTTTGAGTTTTAGTAAAAAATGATTATTTTATTTTTTTTATTAAATCAAGTATTGTACACCATTTTTATTAATTTTTGTCTACTATTTATATTCATCCTAATTTTTAGTTTGTTTAATCACAATTTCAGTAATGCTGGTACGGCAGTGGTATTGTTTTGGTTTTAGTAAAAAAAGTGATCGACTATTTTTTATTTAGACAAAGTATTGTAAACCATTTTTATTAATTTTTTAACTAATATTTACTTTCATCTTAACTTTTAGTTGTTTTTTTAATTAAAATTCAACTTGGTTTTATTAAAAAAACCTATTATTATTCGTTAAACCATTTTACACAATGTGATTTAAAAAAAAAAAAAAACTAATAAAAATTAAGATGCGGCTAAATAGCAGTCAAAAATTAATAAAAATGGTTTACAATACTTGATTTAATAAAAAATAAAATAAAATAATCGTTTTTTACTAAAACTCAAACAGTCATTGCTGTGTCAGCTTAGTACGAAAGTAAAAAAATGTTAGCTTCTTTAGCAGTGATCGGTCAAATCAGTCCTTATGATAATATCCATTTTTGACTGTTAAGTTGTCATACTTTGCCAAATTAACTTTATGAAATGTATCGGGTAGTTTTTGTACTCACCGTATATATGACAGTATAAACAGACATTTATGAAAGTAATTTTCTGTTTTTCTCTCGTGGCTAACTTATTTAAGACAATTTAAAATGCCAGTTTTCTGAATTCATATAAATATTAGCATAGTGCCCATAAAAAAAACGATGAGATTATTTACATGATTGGCACTTCTACCTAGGATCAGAGTGAGTATCTGTACGCTCTGTCTAGGATCAGTGTGTTGCTCCCCGGCCCTCTGCCTAGGATCAGTGTAGTATCTGTGGAACTCATTGAAATGTGTCACACATACATATTGTGTCTTTTTTGTTGAGGCATTTTTTAAAAGGCTTGTTGTCTGTTTTTGTTGAAAAGGGTCCCCCCCCATGCTCCAACTGCCCTATTATTTACCCATAGTTGGGAGACATGGATTCATGCCTTTCCCAAAGGCATTAGCGTGAAGTGAATGCAAACTGTCCCAGCCGTAGTATGAACTCAGTTTGACGATTCCATTCTCTCTGCCATTTACCATTAGTCCACTCGCACCTCCATACCTGTGTACAACCCGACGCAACCAAATATATATATGTTAATTTTATTTGTGCACTCATATATACCACTCCCTGTTTTATAGGCACTTATTCTAATAACTTCTGTTGGCCTTAATTAACCCTTTCACTGCCAAAATCGACAGTAGCCAATATGTAAGCACATCCATGCTAAATTGCCAAAATCAAAGATCATAGATACGACTTATGTCAATAAAAGCAAGATGCTTGCTCAATACATTTGCGATTGCCAAATGGAAAGACTTAACTTGCAGGGATGCCAGATTTGGACAGAGGAATAATCCAAGCTTTATCTCAGAGACTTGCCAAACACAGGCATTGGAATAGTGTTGGATTTGGTAATCTAGTGAGTCTGGAAGCAGAGGTTCAATACCAGCCTCTTGGCGGAGTGAGCCTGGAGGCAGAGGTTCAATACCAGCCTCTTGGCGGAGTGAGCCTGGAGGCAGAGGTTCAATACCAGCCTGTTGAGGCGGAGTGAGCCTGGAGGCAGAGGTTCAATACCAGCCTGTTGAGGCGGAGTGAGCCTGGAGGCAGAGGTTCAATACCAGCCTGTTGAGGCGGAGTGAGCCTGGAGGCAGAGGTTCAATACTAGCCTTGTGAGGCGGGCTCACTAACTTGTTCGCATCAGTGAAATTTATGGCACAGATTCTTCACGGATGTTAGTACCTTCTTGGGAAGTTATGCACCCCTCGTATGAATATAGAAAGATTTACATCTGAAAATATATTTAGATATGTAAAATGAAGTACAGAGAAAGCCATTTGTTATAATCACGTAATATGTAATCAAACGGTTATTGTTATCAAAATTAGTCTGGCCCAAACATTTTATTTAAAATGAATTAAAAATCATTATTAATTTTTTATAATGTGAAGTTGTTTATAACAATGAATTTATATTTTTGTTCTTTTGTTGTTTTCTGTGATTGGCTGTGTTGCTTAAAAATGGGTTTGTTAAAACCGTTTTTAGCTGTATTTAGAAAAGAAGAGAGAAACAAAGACACAATATGTTCAGGTTGATAGCTGCTGGTCAAGAGACTGTTTTCAGCTCCCAGTTGCGGGCCCTCACTTCCCGTATTGGAAATGAGGCTCCCTCTGTGGTAACTTCTGTTTTGGCTTGTTTATTTACATTAAACATACAGACGAACAGATACATAAATACATAAACATTACATTAACATAACAATGAATTTATACAATGAATGTAAATTGTTCCATTTTTTTATATCCTTTGCTTAATGTTATCAAACGGTTATTGTTATCAAAATCAGTCTGTGCTAAAACATTTTTATTTAAAATGAATTAAAAAATTAAAAATTAAAAAATAAATTTCATATTAATTTTTTATAATGTAAACTTGTTTATAATAATGAATGTAAATTGTTCAATTTTCATATCCTTTCCCAAAGTCTTCACAATAAGCGGCTTCGTCTGCATAAACATATTCGATTAGATAATAATGCATTTCAATGGTAGATTTTTTGATAGATCGTTTTAAATGAAGTGCTTGAGACTAACTGATTTTTGATAACAGTAACTGTTTGTCAACATTATCTGTGATTATAATAAACGGCTTCCTCTGTAGATGAATATCAGTGAATTCATGTGATTATTTCCTGTTGAACTTTATTTCCAAGTCTGTCAAAGAAGAAGAACCAAGTGTTTATTAATTTTAATAAGAACGCAGAATCGTCCAACAATGGTTATAAGCATTGGGAATATAATTAATAAGAACTTTATTTCTAATGTTATTCTTTACGTGAAATTGCAAAATTACATTGCTTAATAAATTATTTTGGTTAAAAAAAAAAAAAGATGCAAGTTTGCTTTCAAGTGTATGTGAATATTCGTTTTGCACCAATTATCAAATGTTGCGTTTATTATTTACGCATTTGTATATTCTCGAGAGTTATTTATTTTTAAAATTGCTGAATGCTGTTTGCTTTTATCAAGTGAGAACAAGAATTACAGATGGTGTCTATTAATTTCATCAACTCTGAGCGGAAGAAAAAAAACATTTCTAAATTGAGAATTGCTACCAAGGTTTTGTATGATGGACTGTTTATTTTCATGTTCTCTTGGCTACAAACTGAAGCATATTTTAAGAGTGATCTTTGAGTGCAGGTATTTTGTGGTAAAGATTAGTCATAATACCAGTGCATTGGATGCAGTGTAATATTTGCATAGTTTTTATATACCAGCATATACGGGGTGTGTATGGAGGTTAATTTGTTGCCAGCGCCGAGAATTTGTTGAGGAAAAAGAAGCCGGACCTATTGAGAATTCGGCCTTCTTGTGGAGGCATGATTTTGTGGCGCTCCGGCTTGAATGCATTAGATTTCTACATAATACTGGGTTTTAAAAGTCTGGTTGAAATTGACTCCGTTTAGATATGATCAGTGGCAGGAAAAGGGATTGGCAACGAGATACAGACGAAACGACAATCTTGAAAGAGACAAACATTTTTATTCATTTATTTAAGTGTTGAAATTTTGTTTGGATGCATATGTAAAAGTCCATTGTCTGTGTGTATGTGTGTAAATATGTAAGTGTCCTTTGTTTGGGTATATTTGTTTTGTGTATAAAAGGCAATTGTTCTGGATTGTTTTAACACTCTGCCAGACAGGGGTATGCATGAGATACTCTGTGGGCGAGCAGAAATCAGGGAGCTGTGTAACACGTCTTTACATTTTGGCAACTGGTGAAAGAAGAGGCTGATTCAAATCTTGTGCCCATCACATGATTAATTGCTGGTCCCTGGTTGGCTGCCCTATGTGAGGACGCAAAGGTTATGAGACCGTGTGTGGAATTAGGGAACTAACATTTAATCACAGGGGACAACCCCAGTTCGACTCGCCGTGTGTGTGTGAATGGCTTTGCAAACAAAGATTTTTGTGGGTGGTTTTCCACAGCAGAAGGACCATAGATGGCGGGGCCTGTGTGCAGAATAACCCTCCAGCCTGAGCAGTGAAGTTTTAATGTGAAGTGCGACTTGCCCAGGCCCCCCCCCTCTTTAAACCAAGGGTTTGAATCCTATGGACCACCAGAGTGGCGCGAATAGGAACAGAGCCCATAGGTCGTAGGTTTGACAGGAGTGTCCTTCTTCTGACAGATGCCTGGGGTCTGCCTCCCCTTTGCGGAAATGTTCCAACAGCAAAGTTGACCTGTGCTGAAACCACAGGATGTGAACAGTAGTTGGTAGATGCCTGCGCTGGCTATAGAGTTCTACTGACCCTTTGAAGGAGAATCAGGATAGTACTGCTGTCTGCAACTTTGCTCACAGATCCTCATGATAGTACGGTTGCCTGCAACTTTATGCACAGATCTTGGACACTCCAACAGATGTGTGCTGACTGTGGTGGTCTGCTGCCCCCTCTGCTGAGCAAGTTTGAGCCCAGGTCAGTCACAAGCCTGGAGAAGAAACTTGTAGACATCCTCTTCCCACCCACCTGTTTAAAGCCAGTGGTGACCCCATCCAGCCTACTCCGTATTTGGAAACTAGTCTGTCAGATCATTATTAGTGAGTCCAATCCTCACGGTGTTCCTCAGTATTATGGCCTTGAACCTGACTAGGCTGAGCTTACTAAATATTTACCTATATATATCTTGTATAAATCTATATATTATAACTCACATGTATACCGGCCTTGTTGGCTGGGGCCTAGAATATGCTGACTGCATCACCTGCAGAGGGGTAAGACCCCCCTCCCCCCCCAAAAAAAACAGGCGCCACCTGGTTTGGTTTTGTCACAAGACTCTAGTTTAAAAAACAATAACATTTCACTAAAGTCGCAAGACACTATTTGGGGGATTTTAAACTGATTTCGACATTAAATGACCCATCAAGGGTTGATATGCTGCTAAAAAAATCAATCACATACATCTATATAATGCTTATCTCTTTTTATATATATATATATGTATATATATGTATATGTGTATTTGGGCAGTAATCCTTCATTAATGCAAGTTTGGTTGAATATGACGGACAAGGAAAACGTTTTCATCTTATTGGTTAGTTTTTCTTGTTTACGCACGGCCAGGGAGTTTTAAATGTGTTTAACCCCCTTCTAACAAATATTCGCCCATCAATTGCCTTGCACGCCAACTAAGCAACGCTATCAATTTTGGCACTATTTTAAAAAAGTGCAAACAATAACATTTCATGAACTTGAAAATGACTGAAAGCACAGTCGAAAGCAATTGTTCCGATATATCCTTTGGACGTTATTTATATAATTTTAATCGGAACATATGTTCTCTTGTGCGTAAACAAGAAAAATTAACCGAAAAGGTTTTCCTTGTCCGTTGTATTCAACCAAACTTGCATATATATATATGTGTGTGTGTGTGTGTTTTAAGGAAAATAGCCAGGCCGTTGGCTAACACTTACTATTTTTATGTCAAAACACCTATGACAAAAAATAAATACATCTAAACCCAAGCCTGGCTATTTTCCTTTTTTTCCTTTTTCCTTAAAACTTCACAAACCCTATTGCGGATTCCACCCAAGCACTTATATATACATGATTGCACTCCCATATGCATCTATTTTTCTAAAGCTATTTGTATCAAAATATCACTCTTTTCACACACACACATTTTTGCGTTTATCTTCATATCTTTTATATCTGATAAAAAAATATATATATATTGACTTATTATTTCTGGTTTTCTTACCATTTCTAGAACAAGTTCTATTTTCCTCGCAGACATTGTCCTCTGACTTATCTATCTATTGATTCTTTATCTAAGCAAAGTTCTGACATCAATGTCTTCAGTTTGGAAGCCCTGCCCGCCTGCCCCTCCCTTCTACGCTGTCAGGGGGCTGTAGTCTCCCCCAGAGTATCAAGAAGTGTGCACTGTTCTTAAACTAGAATGAAAAAAATGTAATAACAGGTTTAGTTAGTCACTCAATAGAAACCGTCATATGACTAATGTCTTTTGGCAGCATTCCACGTTGGGGGTGATCAATTAAAAAATTGAAAGAAGGGGGTGATCAATGAATAAGTTACTTCTCTTGCCTTTTGTTGGACAGTGATCACTAAAAAAATGCTGTGTGAATGCTGCTGTACACAAACTAAGGGATCAATTTAGGATAAACTTAGTTTACCTATTTAGGGGGGATTTTTCAAAAAGCAAAACAAAAACATTTTTTCTAGATATAATAAGGAGTAACATTTTAGCTCCATTGGTGTAGTCTACACACATGATATATACATACATAGCCAGCCAGACCAGCTTGAAAACTGAAGAAACCTATCTTGACAGCTTTGGTTGATGGTTTCTGATTGTATGTTTTGCTTGTCTTTACATGACAAATATTATTGAGAACGGGAAGTGGAGAGGTGTTTGATAAAAATCAATAATTCATATACTTTGGCGGAAAAAAAAAAAATTCTTGCTTTCAGCGTAAACCATTCTTGACTTTTCTATGAATATTTTTTCAAAACTTTTTTGCATCATTTGATGAGGAAAGTGTTTTTGTTGAAATTGACTCAATCAAAAACTATTTTGGCTTTTATTTCGTTTTTAATAAAAATGACATAGAAAATAGAATTATTTTTTTTACAAATCCACTGAGAATGATATGGACATCACTGTGGCTGTTATTATAAATTGTCTATGGTAAGTTACAACTACATGCGATATATAATAATTGTTGAAATCTACTATGGATGCACAAAAGGGCTAAAACAAAGTGACTTAACTGAAACCGTACAAATGGTTAATTGTATTAAATAATGATTGTAACTTGTAAAGTTTCACACATTCACTCAATTGATGTTAAAAATGGCACGCAACTATTGTGTGCCGTTTTAACATTGAGTGTTAAAATTCATGAAAGAAAAGCAAAAGTTAAATTATATTGTTTTTGCTTTGAATATCGCCCAGGGTAACAATAGTCTTTACCCTTTTGTGCATCCATAGTCGATTTCAACAGTGGTTAAAATTTCACAAAACGAAGGATTCCCTGATATTTAAAAAAATGTTTTTTTTTACAAATAAGAAAGGAACTAATGGAAGTAACCTAATACTTTGAAGGTGTACATCTGTATGACAGACAGACAGTAACAGTCCAGTTTATTAGTAAATTCTAACACAGAGCTTCTCAAAGTAGGGATCACGACCCTTCCGATGGGTCGATAAAGGTTATTGAAGGTCGCAGATATATTTAAAAATATTTTTTCAAAGAATATTTATGCAAGTATAGTTTTAAAAAAAAATTATCTCTATATAAAAATATATGATGATGCTTATTTTAAAATTGTTCAATGCTATTCAATAATCTTTTAAAATAAATTTTGTTTTGTCACATTTTATGAGAAGTAATTCATTTTGTTCAAAAACACCGTAAAACTTATAGATTATAAATAAGTTGCAATTTTTGACAATTCTTTGGTCATTATTTGTTTATATATTTAGTTACTGTTAGATTACAACTAAAGACTATATATTTAGTCATAATATTATTTTGCTTTTATAAGAATGAGTGCAGTGTCGTGAAAAAATTGGTCTTATCAGAAGGGGGAGCAGGTGAAAAAACGTTTGAGAAATGTTCAAACATATAAAATTTTTAAAAAGCCAAACAACTTGGGGGCTAGCCCCACCCCCTCCGTTATCCTCGCCGTGAACTATTTCTAGCTGCTCGGTTTATCATCAGCCTATCTTTCTTCTCTGCCCCCTCTCTCATTAAAGACGTGCATACAAACACCCAAACAAATTTATTTATATATATATAATCTCAGCTGTACTGTCGGAACATCCCCACAAGGCTGGGACAGACCCCCATAGCTAGCTCGGGCATCTGTCAGGAGAAGGACACTCCTGTCAAACCTACGACCTGTGGGCCCTACCCCTATCTGCACCACTCTGGTGGCCCATAGGATGCCAACCCTTGGTTTAAAGGGTGGGGT
>VCCN01005991.1:322596-334499 GCA_006491835.1 Architeuthis dux | reverse complement strand
AAAATTCCCCTCCAAAACAGGTTTTTAGTGGGGGTGTTCAATTTTCAATGTGGACTTATGCTAAATTGGTCACTAGTTGGTGCCCGCTTGTTTTTTGAAAATTCAGACAGTTTTTAGTGATTACAGCCCAACTTTTTAATTGATCACCCCTAACACAGCATATATGGGTAGCAGTGATTCATAATTTCCCCTGGAATGCTAGTCTGATTGGCATATTCATATAACTGGGAAGATTGTTTCTTCTAATTATCATGCACATTTATTGTGGTTTGAAGAGAGGTCACCTTGGATTTGAAAAAGACATAAGGCATTTGGACAAGCTGTATTTGGCAGACAGATGAGGATAGAAGCACAACAGGCAGCAGATACAAGAAATTAATAAAACTCATACATATTTTAAAATGTGATAGACCTATTAAAAACCAACTATCATACTAATATTGAGAAATGATGTGTGAATATTGATTGTGACCAAATTATATTGTACTTCTTTCCTCACCAATATTTGATCTTGAATACTGTTGTAGTTCATCATTATTCAGTTTTGTGAATGTCTGCAAGATAACTTAAGACCTTTTTAAGTGTGGAGTTCAACCTGATGTGGATTTTGCTATTCAACAAACACGAACCTGACCAGAAAAGGATAAAGAAACACCCGAATCCTACCGTTATAAGAGTTAGCTCCTTTGAAATTAAAATCTTCTATTTACCCATCACATTTGGATATTATATTATTATTAGGCCGAAGAATGGATCGGCCGAAACATCTGTGTTAATAACACAAACAACAAGGAGTTCAATCTGAAGAACTATTTGAACTTAAGACCTGTTTGCCAGGCCCTGATCAAACCTGTTAGATGGTTTCATGGTGTGGAATGTCTAAAAGTAATTAGAATTTATTATATTTTTTATTTGTTTTGATAATGTTTCAGTCTGAACAACTAAGATTAGTATATTTTGGTGTAAATAAACAACTAAAAAATTCAGAAATTATATAAGCAAGCAATAAGAAAATAACTGAAGCTGACAAGTCATTCAAACTAAAATGATTACTGAATATCATGTATTTATAATGTATTTGCTCTGTGCTAATCCCCAAACTTTGGGGATATCTGTGAAAAAATTCAAGTGCTATCCTCTTAGGAAGGGGGTGTGGTATAGCCGGGCGAGTAAAGGCATGGAGAATGGACCCAGCGAGCAGAGTTCAAACTCTGGCTGGGACAGTTTGTGTTCACTTCGCACTGATGCCCTTGGGAAAGGCATGAATCCCCCCCAGCTATGGTTGAAATAGTGCTGAGTGGAGTGAGTGACGCCACTTCGAGTGCTTGTTGCACATATTGCCAACAGGCGGATTAAGTAGTAATGGGATATGTGTAGCCCAATCATGGATTGGCTGAAGCCGTAGCCAGCCTAAGGGCATTACTTATTCTTTTGGGACCAATGATGACTTTTTTTTTCTAATGACGTACAGAATTTCATTCTGTGATGACGTAATAAAAATGCTGAATTTAAAGAACAATAGAGTGAAAGATATTATACAAATAATAAAGCTGCAAAAATGGAGATGGGCTGGTCACCTAGCAAGAAGAGATGACAATAGATGGGGGGAAAGACTAACCGACTGGTGCCCATGGGACAGTAAACGGAGTAGGAAAAGATCAGATATAAGATGGAGGGACGAGATAGAAAGGTTTGCGAGTAGGACGTGGCAGAGGTTAGCACAAGATAGGTCATCATGGAAGGAGATGGCAAAGGCCTTTGTCCAGCAGTAGACATATAATGGCTGATGATGATGAAAAAGAAAACAAAAAGACACAAATTGTTTGTGGTCAACAGAATGTTATTCTCCATGTCCACTGGAATGCAAATCTTTATTATGCAATGTGTATCCATATATTCTCCAAGCCCACTGCAATGCAAATTTTTATTTTCTACGTATATAAAATGTGACGTGTATATCCATATATTTGATATATGCTGTCATTTTTGACAGCAAGGGTAAACTAGAAAATAATAAATGGGATAAAAATTGTTTGGCTAATCTATTAACTTCTGGAACGTAGTATTGCTGCCTCTTGAGCTGATGTTAACTTTTAAAGTATACATTCCTTTAAAAAAAACCCACAAAACAATAATCCTTAAACACTTTGTTTAACCCAGTGTTTCTCAACCTTTTTTTAGCCCAACACCCCTTATGACACTTAGCTACATGTGAATGACCCCCTGTAGTTCAAATATGAGAAGTAAACAATGATTTCTTCCTGCAAGTCGATTTCTTGTTCTTCAACCTTGCAAATGAATGGATTCATAACCCAGACAGGAATATTCATATCAATCCGATCTTCAAAGCGCTTCTCAAAATCACTTTTCAGTGACTTCAGAAACATAGTGTTCTTTGTTTGAAAACAACAGCAAGGGAGATAATTTTAAATGTTTATCCCAAGAATAACAGTAACACTACAGGGTATTAAGCAAAATAATTTGCCAGTTGCCAGTTATTTACATGTATAGAAGAAACAGTTGGCGAATTTAGCATTTAATAATGGCCTAATGCTAATTCCTTCTCGTTTGTAAGCTGATATTTCTAAACAGCCATTTGTAAACCAGAATTATAGATATTTATTGAATCTCCATAACGCCCCCTTAAGAAGTTCAAATGCCCCTTAAGACCCTTAGTCACCTCAATGCCCCCTTGAAACGAATCAATGCCCCCAAGTGGGCATTAGCACCCATGTTGAGAACCACTGGTTTAACCCATTCAAGACTAACCTCATAAGGTGCGTAATTCCTGAATTGAAATGTCCCAATAGACTTCTAAAAGAGATCTACGGGACATATGTCCCAGGAGTATTGAAAGGATTAATCTTAAACCAAGCATATTTATGTTTACTCAAGTATGTAGAAAGATAAAGTTTAAAAGAGCCAAAACATTCACCCATCACACTCTGCTGATCTACATCTTCTGGTTGTCTTTTTATGACTTTTCGTTTCTTTTTCTATTTCTCTCTCCAAAAGTTCTTGGATGGTTCCTTTGGAAGTAATACCATGTTTCCCCACTGCTTCTGCTACATTTTCCAGCCCTGTTGGCTGGGGCCTAGAATATGCCGACTGCATCCCATGCAGAGGGGTAAGAACCCTCCAAACAGGCGCCCTAAAGTCGCATGACTCTATTTTATAAAAAAATAACTGTTCACCACAGTCACAAGACTCTATTTTATAAAAAATAACTGTTCACCAAAGTCGCAATATTCTTTTTTTATAAAAAAATAAGTGTGAACACTGCTGGACACAGACTAAGGGACCAATTTAGCATAAACTTACATTATAAATTGCCCCCCCCCCTAAAAACTTACTTTGGGGGTGAGTTTTCAAAAAACAAAGTGAATATTTAAATTTTCAGCCCTCTAGCTTCATTGGTGTTGCCTATATGCATGACACATATATAGCCAGCCAGCATCACTTAAAAACTGAAGAAACCTATGTTGACTCTGTTGGTTGACTGTTTCTACCAATTGTTACTCTCCTATTCCAAAATATCTGGATCTTCCAGTCCTGGTAATTAAGGGAGAGGCTGAACTTGTTGAGGTTCTTTGTCCGTAACTCTCACAGATTTTAAAATTGGAAAGGTTTTTGGTAGCATCATTTATTTTTTTATTTTCTATTGCTGTTCTCTTAATTTTCTTTCACTGTCGACCCATTTCGATCTGTCCAGACAAAGAATTTCTCATAAATTAAGCAAAGGCCAGTTTTTGCTCACGTCTGTTTTGTCTTTATTTTTTATTTTTTACTGTTCACTCTGCCCCCACTTCTTGTCTACTTTTAGACAGTTATTTTTTTCTTCTTTCTAAATGTTATATTTGCAAAAAGAATAAGACAGCCAATGATGAGCTATCATTATACTCCCACGTTTTGGGCGGATTGATATTTGTCTTGAACTTCTGTAGGTTAATTTTGGCAGCAATATTCAATCTATGGAACTAATTTCTGATGAAAGTTGTTGAAGTGTATCATTTTTAGAGTAGGGGACTCGACAAAAGACAGGAAATTCACTTAACCCTTTTGCTGCAAGAAGTGGATACATCCACCCATAATTTTTTAAGCAGGTTGTATAAATTTCAGTCTTTAAAATTTTAGAGAATGTCGACAAGCATATAAAAGCATATAAGTGTTAAGGTGAGTAGCATATGGCACATTGTGTGATTGAATCCCCCACCCCGCCAAAAAAACAACAAAAAACATTACAATTTAATTTTGTCTTTCTTTTATGACAAAAGTATTTGCTCCTTTTAAGCTGGGGAAAGAAAAATGGTTGAGTGGTTGAGTTTGTTGTTCGAACCTGTTCAGGTCGGTATTGCCATTAACGCATTGCGTAATTGACACAAGACAAAGGGGGAGTTGTTAAGGTTAGTTGAGTTGCTGCCCTTGGACCGACGTGCCGGAAGTGTACTGGAAGACATTATGATTTAGACAGGATGAGAGCGAACAGTGAGGGAAGATGAATGGTGTTGTATGAAATGAAGTGAGTCTCGTGGAGACCTTTACAATAAAGAATAGTTTTCTCTTCCATTCCAATATTCTTTTGTGTTTAATGAATGTTTTATTCAATAGCATTAGTTGGTCATTTTGGAAAATATTTTAACTGATAATACCAGGTAACCTTATTCACAATTTCACATATGATGCTTATAAACATACATTTTACTGTTATTTTTTTGATTTGTATAGCTAAAGAGTTTTGTATATTTAAAATTAAAATGTGGTAATGTAAAAAGCTTAAATTCTACTGGCGTGGAGTGTCATCTTGCTGCCTTTTATTAAATTTTCCATTTATATTAGTCTTAAATCTGTCCTGTGTGGTACCATGACTTTTTATCAAATAATGTTCAATTGAAAATGCAAAATAAACACATACATACCACATATGCACACATTCTATACACATTACATGTGTGTGTGTGTGCATTTTGCATTTTCAGTGAAACGTCATTTGATGAAAAGTCGTGCCATGGTCTTGTGTAATTTGGTTTCTTTCTGATGATTTTTCTCTCAAACTGAGAATCGGATTATTTTCTCAACATTTAGATTCTAGACTCAATTCATCTTCTCTGTTGAAATATATTGAAATTTGATTTATTGTTAAAAAAAAACTGAATAAAATTAGAATGTGGAAAGGGTTAATTGTTTTTATGCTGCTCCTGTCAAAATATCTTTTCAAATATTCACTTTTATTAATTCCAGATCTCTCTTCTGCAATTTAGCTTTTCTATGGAATCGTCATTGTATGATTCACAATGACATCGCTTCCTTGGAACTCCTGTGTCAGAAGATTCCAATTTATCTTGGCTCTCTGACAGAGTAGGTTTACTCCGAAGGAAAAAAAAAAAAAGCCGCTATGATGTAATCATTGTACAAATTTGAATGACATTGCTTTTGTAACTCCTGTTCTAGAAGATTCCAATTTATTTTGGCTCTTTGATTAAATATGTTTATTCCTAAGAAAACATTTTTTTTTTTACCTGTGATTTGGTTAAGCTGTCAACTGCTGATGACTGAAATTTCAGTCATTGCAGTTCTGCGATTGACGGAAATTTCCATCAGTCACACAATGGACCCTACCACTTGGAGTTATGGACAACCTTTTCTGCAACTTTAAGTGGAAGGGTCCATTGTTTACAGAGGAAACAAACTGTTCAGCTTATTTTGCACCGCCCTGTGTAATCAAAATCACTGCAGCATTTAGAACACGGCAACTGAGTGGCTCCTGTTGCTGTTAATGGGTTAAAGTGGTTGGATGTTTAAATTGATGCACTTATAGTTGTACTCTGATGTACTCTGTTCATCTGTCGTACTCTGTTTCCATTTATATTAGTCTTAAATCTGTCCTGTGTGGTACCATGACTTTTTATCAAAAAACGTTCAATTGAAAATGCAAAATAAGCACATGCACATACATACCACACATGCGCATACATACCACATACACACATTACACGTGTTTAGTCACCTGAGTACATTCAAACTTTACATTTGGTCTCACATCCTCATTTTTGTTATCAGTAATTTTTGACTTTCTTTCTTCTTATATAATATAGTTTTTCTTTTCATTTTATCGTATATGATATAGTTTTTCTTTTCATTTTATCGTATATGATATAGTTTTTTCCCCCATTTTATTGTATATAATAACATGGAAGAAAAACGACTAAAAACAAAATTTAAAAAAATTAATAATGAAAATGCTTCAACTTTATTTTTGCGTATGATGGACAAAAAGTGAGGAATGAGATTATTAATCTCTTGGGACTGGGATAAATATCTCATCAGCCACTCTAGGACAATCACTGCCTTCATCACTATAATGTTTATACACATGTATGTAAATAAATAAACATGCCTAAGCAAGCACCCAGCAGCCCACATTCCGTTTCCGGTCCCAGAAAGCGGGACCGGAAGTAGGAACAGGGAAGGCTCAGTTCAGCTCAAGCATAGCTCTTATCAACATGTGTTCTTTGTTTATCCTTTCTTAACACACTTAAACATGATTACGAATCAAAACGCATTCTAATCTTACACAGCTACTACAGATAGAACAACGAAGACGCATAAACACAATAAGAACATTACAATCACTAACCCAGGACAAACACAAAGCTTCCAATGATGTCCATGAAAGATGGGCTCTCAAGATAGGGGATCCAAGTTCAAGCTTCATTGGAAGCCTCTTTGTTTCTGATTTCATGCTCTTTGCTTTAGTAGAGATTGTAGGGAACATTTTTTGAATAATACAAATATACATCCACATCAACACTATTATAATCTGTAAGGATTTGTGTTATGGTCTCTTTTTTTGACACTATTGGCAATGTTCTAGAAATAAACACACTCTTATTCTTATAAAGCAAATTTTAATTTTAGGTGCAATTACTTGAGGAATGAACTTATTTATCAATGGTTTGTAAAAAAACAAACATTAACAAAATCATACTATAAGCAATTGCTCAAAATCAAACTGAATTAAGTCTGTGTTTGTCAAACTCCACTCCATGTTGGAGTTGAGTTATTTTTTTTCCCTGTAACAAGAACATCAACAAGAACAACCAAATCACCAAATTTAGGGGTGTAAACTCTTCACTATTTGTCTGTCACGTTAAACCAAAACTATAAATAAAATTAACATTTGTCTACCGTAATTTGAAATCATGATCATGTGATTGGAAGTCGGCTCTCTTACCAACTGAGCTAAACTGACAAGTCTTATATGCCTACGAATTCATTTAATATATATACAATACAAAAGGTGCAATAATCATCTTCAGTCGGAATAGAAATTGGAGTGGAATTTGACCCTGCAGCAGCCAGGCTTGTCAGCATCTCTTTTCCCTTTCTGTTTTTTATTGTCGCCAATTACTGTTTCAACACATACTTTCTCATAGACAGGGTTTCTGGGAGGAATTTTATCAGGGGGTACGTTTGAGATCAAATGTAGAATCCCGACCCCAGTCAAAAAGAACAAACTTTCAGATTACACTGTAATGACAATTTAATTAAATTTAATCAAAACAAGGATGAAATGTGATACTATTTCTTCACAATATTCTTTTATGTAGTTAAAGGGGTCTGAATTCTACATTTTTTCCTTGTTTTGTTTTGTTTAAATTAAATTTTGATTATGGTGTAATCTGAAAATTTGTTCTTTTGAATTGAATCGATTCTGGGGCCCGGATTTTACATTTGATCGAAAGTTTCTTTCAGTTTCCGTCCCTTCTCCATTTGTCATCCTGTTTTTGGCTCCTTTGGCCCCTGGGCCTCTTTTGGACCCCCCAGTGCCTGGGAACGATGTACCCCCTGCATTCTCCATCTTCCCTGTAAGAAAAAAAAAAACAAAACAAAAACGGTTACTCAATAGAAACCAATATGTGACCAATGTCTTTTGACAGCATGCCATGTTGGGGGTGATCAATTATAAAAATTGGAAAAAGCGGTGATCAATGAATAAGTTACTTCTCTTGCCTTTTGTTGGACAATGATCACTAAAACATTCTGAATTTTCAAAAAACAAGCATGAATCTTGCTGGATACAAAACAAGGTACCAATTTAGCATAAACTTGTATTGCAATTTGAACCCCCTACTAAAAACCTATTTAGGGGAGGAATTTTCAAAAAACAAAACATTTTTCTAGACATAATGAGTAAATGTTTAAATTTTCAACCCTCTAACTCTGTTGTTGTAGCCTGTACACGTGGGATATACATACATAGATAGCCAGCCAGAATCACTTAAAAACTGAAGAAACCTATGTTGACAATTTTGTAATAAAGAAACTTGACTTCTCAAAGTGCAGACAATGTTAGGATAAAAACAGCTCCATTGGTGCTGCCTGTACGCATGAGTCATACATAAATACATAGCCAGCTAGACTAGCTTAAAATCTGAAGTAACCTTTGACAGTTTTGGTTGACGGTTTCTAACAAAAACAAACACACACTAGAGAAAAAACTCACTTGGATGACTTGCAAGATGAACAATGGATTTTGCATGATGGCAATTTTTAGTTTTCCTCTTGTGTTCTATCTCAAAGAAACCGTCTTTTTCTTTCATGATTCATTAACTTTGTTCTTTGTTCTTTGAATTTGTTTTTTATTCTGTTTTTCTCCTTTTAGTGTTAATTTCCTTTCTTCTTCCTTTGCGGCTCTAACCATTCTTGATATTCTCCATCTGCTATAACATTTTCCCCACTTCTTTTTCTGATTTTAGCATCTTGGAAGCATCCGCAGCTCAAAGGATGCATCAATCAAACTAGTAAAATAGAGTTGCGTGCGGGACAGCATATTTCATGGACATCTGACCATGAGTTTCCACTTTTTACTTGATTTGACTTTCAAAGTGTACAATCTACTTATATGATGAACAGTGTGACCCCCCCCCCCAATTTCTCTAACAATGGGCTCTTCCACTTAAAGGTAACAGTTTTGTTCATAGAAATATCTCCTACCCACCATTTTGAAACAATTGACTCAGTTCAGTTCTAAAAAAAATCGGCTCATAGAAATTCAAATATATCTACAAATTTTTCCTCTGGGATTAACTAGTTTAGTGAATAAAGCATGGCACATTCTTTTCTTAAATTAACAATCATTTTGTAGATTGTACCGTCACTGGCTAGATATTTCATGGTGGTTCATTATTCCCATTATATACAGCAATACCTTGAGTAATGTGATTTTGATTAGTGTAGGTTTTGATGCAAAACGGTTAAGGTATTGCTGTACAAATTAACTTAACTAAGTATAAAGCTGAAAAAAAACCACATTAAATTATAAAACCTAGAACAGTGCAGAAAACTTTGGAACAAATTAACAGCACTAATCAAGGTATACCTGTAATTATCTTTTTGATGTTTTGTTGTAAATGATTTTCTATAATGTTAATAATAATGATAATTTATCTTATAGATTTTATAATTTTTTATTCTTATAATTTTAATATTAATATCTTCCACTTGTACTTGAGGTATCATGGAAAGATGGAGACAGTGGTGATGTTATTTCATCTGTTCATTTTTGTTTTCCTTTTTATTTTACTTGAGCCTAATCCACTTCCAGCTTGCTAGGCCCGTCGAAGCTCCAAAAGCACCTTGTTAACTGTTGGAATCAGAGTTGTCCGTCTCCTAAATCAGTTGCCAACCAAGGCTGAAGAGCCCTGTCTGCCCTGCTATTGTACCATGATGCAGCTGTGCGGTGCACTGCCAACATACCGTTGCAGAAACTCTGGCACTTGGCGAGACTTCAGTTGTTGATTCTTCGGGTCACTGCTGAAAATGGGAAGATGGGTCATCTCGAAAAATAACGAGGCAATGCGAAGAATAGGTGTTTTTAGCAATTCGATTTATTCACAGTTTTTGGAAACTGCTGGATAAAATGAGAACAAAGCGAACTACTATTTCCTACATCCACCCCTCGCACCCCCAATCCCTTCTTCAGTCACCCGTCTTTATCGTATCGTGGTCATCTGCTACTCATCGTTGTAGTAGTAAAAATAACTGGCCCTAGACATTCCACGTTTTTTCCTCTGACCAGCCAGCGCGGCTACTGCCAACTGGTTTCCCCCCCAAAATCCAAAGGCTTCCCCTTGCTCCCACTCAGCCAATCAACTCCGCGTCAATCCACACTTTGTCCCAAGCTCTGCCACCCCGGGTTACCTATATTCGGAGAAGACGTTTTTAAGCCCAATTTTTCTGAGACACTTGTTTGTCCTATACTAACATGCAACAATGCTATATTTCTTACATGCCTCCCCACTACTTTGTTACACTATTTGCCCATAGCTAGGGGGAGAAGAGATGGATTCATGCCTTTCCTAAGGGGCATCAGTGCAAAGTCAACGCCAACTGTCACAGCTGGAGTTTGAAATTGGCTTTCCAATTCCAGTTTCCGTGCTGTTAGGCCACCCGCACCTCCACGCTGATGATGATGTACCAATAGATAAATGATTCAGTCCAGGAGACAAGACCATATTGCTGTAGACAAAGAAAGGTCAGATCAGTCAAATAGTGGGTGTGGCTGTTTCATTGGAGCAAGAGTGAAACCGAAAAGAATAAAATAGATAAATATCAAGACCTTGCTTAAGGGCTTTGAAAATTATAGTGTTTTTGGGTGATGTCTATGCTTATAATCATTGGAGCACTAAGAATGTTCCCCCAAAACTCTTGCAAACAGATTTGATCAGTTAGAGCAGAGCTGTCAAAACAGTGTGTCGCAACATTTTAATATGTCGCCTATAGTCTCTAGGTGTGTCGTGAAATTAAATATAATTTTGTATATTTTTCAAAAGATACTCTTTTTGAGTTAGTTGGACTGCTGGGATGACATTATATATTTGGCTTGCCTAACAAAACTTAAGTAATGTGTTGCAAAAAATTTTATTTTTACAAAGTGTCGGCAATGCAAGTGCACACACATGCACAAAACATACACGTGCACACACATGCACAAAACATTTATGTGCCCACACATGCACAAAACATGTACACACAAGGATCAAGTGAGAAAACAAAAAATGTAATCTTTATATTGTTTCTATTAATACCTCTGGGTCCTTTTCTCCTTCAGCTTCAATTTCAGCTGAAGTAGATATTTTTTTCCACCCCACCCCTCCAATTAATCTCCCACCTCTACTGACTAACATCGCTATCCCAACAGGAAATGATCTCGCTTTGTTAACATTGACAGTTAATTAATTAATCTTCATTTAGAGTTTCTCATTTATCCTCTTTGGAAATTTCTTTTCCAAATTTTGTTGCTGGAATTCTTATAAATTTAATCATTATTGATTTTTCTTTTCTCTATTGTATTACTCACTGAATTTCTTTTTGTCAATTTTGTTGGGAATTGGGGGCAAAGGGGTTAAGTCAGCTATCTTTAAGTTTAGTGTTCTAAACTCAACGATACCCCAAATGTTGTCCCTTTCACATTATGGAAGTACATAGAGGATACTTACTTTTAGTGTACAGAGTACTTATCCGCGCCACTCCGATGGTCCATAGGATGCAAACCCTTCGTTTAAAGGATGGGGTCAACCCTGGGCAAGTCGCACTTCACCTTAAAACTACACTGCTTAGGCTGGAGGTTTACTCTGCATATTGGCCCCGCTGTCTATGGTCCTAATGCTGTGGAAAACCATCCCCAAACTCTTTGTTCGCTAAGTCAAGCCATTGATTTATTCGCATGAAAATTAAAAGGAATTGTTATTGTGCCTTTCGTAAATACAGAAGAATTTCTGTAATTTAATAAAATAACTTGACTCCCCTCCTATAAATCATTTTAAAAGTTTGAGAAAACTTTTATTAGACTTGATGATTTCGAAATCTGTTTACCTTACTTATTGCTTTAAAAATATTTTGTA
>VCCN01005991.1:265086-275365 GCA_006491835.1 Architeuthis dux | reverse complement strand
CCACTCTCTCCACCATGACACCTCGCAATACACGTTGAAGATGAAATAAATAAATAGAAAAAAACTGTAACAAAGTAATTTGTCATGAAAGATGGCCTTTATTTCATTTTCCATTTTCTCTCACCTCTTAAAGACGAAACCAAATGAACATTCAGATGGACAGACAGAAGGTTGCATTATTTATTGTTAATGATTTGGCTTCTGTTTTCTCGAAATTCTTTTTCAGTAAATTGTTTTTTTCCACTATTCAAAAAAAAAAAGAAGAATTCCTTGAAAACTCAAGAAAAATGAAGTATAATGAACTTAGAATAAATGGTTCATATCATTGTCTTGTTGAAACAGAGATCATACAGGCCGACTAATTTTATCTGTGTACTTCATCTTCCCTGGCTAGTTTTCTCTGGAAATTGCTTCCAGTTTGTTGCCATCTGTCAAAACCCATAATACTAGTTGGAGTTTCATTAAATTTACTCTGAAAAAATATTTCAGATGATATTTTTTTCCCTTTCAGATGCTCTCTAATATGAATGACAAATTTTGAATAAAATTGATTTTTCCCTATTGGTCCAAAACATCAGTTACACTTGAATTTCCTTAAAAAAACACTTCTCTCTAGATTTTGTACAAATTTCAGTGAAGTTTTTCTACTAATTCTGAGGCTAACCTGTATTTTCAAACAGAATTGTTATATCAAAGTTAGTTATTAGAAACTGTCAACCAAAACTGTCAAAATAGGTTTATTCAGTTTTTGTGTTGGTCTTGCTGGCTATGTATGTACCAATCACACTTACAAGCCGCACCAATGGAGCTAGAGGGCTGAACATTTACTCCTTATTATGTCTAGAAAAAAAACATGGAAATTAACAAAACGAGCTGAAAACCAAAATAGAATAGCACAGAGAGCCATGGAAAGAGCAATGCTGGGATAACTCTAAGAGATAGAAAAAGATCAACATGGATCAGAGGGAGGACTAGAGTGAAGGATAGTATACAAATAATAAAGCAGCAAAAATGGGTTGGTCACCGAGCAAGAAGAGATGAAAATAGATGAGAGAACAGACTAACCGATTGGTGCCCATGGGGCAGTAAACGCAGTAGGAAAAGACCAGATGGAGGGACGAGTTAGAAAAGTTTGCCGGTAGGACATGGCAGAGGTTAGCAAAAGATAGGTTGTCATGGAAGGAGATGGGAAAGGCCTTTGTCCAGCAGTGGACTTATAACGGCTGATGATGATGTCTAGAAAAAAGATTTTTTTTAAACTCCCTCTAAATAGGTTTTTAGTGGAGGGGTTTCAATTTACAATTAGGTTTATGCTAAATTGATACCTTAGTTTATGTCAGCTTGTTTTATTTTGGAAAATAGTGACAACAAAAGGCGAGAGAAGTAACTTATTCATTGATCACCCCTTTTTGCAATTTTTTGATCACCCCCTAACACGGCATGCTACCAAAAGACATTGGTCATATGACAGTTTCTATTAAGTGACTAACTGGACCAGTTTATTTATTTTTTGCACATTCTTCAAAATGGACAGCTCTCAGCACATTCTTGTACCAATTTTTGATAAGGGAATGAATCCTCCCTCTTTTTATCTGGGTCATTGACTGAATAAATGAGTTATAAACGGAGGAATCAAAACCTGATTATTTTGTTTATTACTTGTTTGCCATCAAAGAGACATGAAGCCAATTTCGAATCTTTAAAAAAAATAATGCTCAAGTCTCATGAACTGTCCGTCAAAGAGGCGACCCACCAAGCCATCGACCACTGTCTCCACTTCCCCTACAACACATGTACCCTCACATCTGAGACTGTGTGACTACTGTGTTCGTTAAGTTATTTCATGGATCTGATGATAGAAAATGACATTAGTTTTTCTTTCAAGCATCTTGCAGAGTGCAACCGGTTTCATTACAGAAGAGAAAAAAAACTAATCTTAGATCATGTCGTTTGATATGGAAGTTTGTTGATTGATGTGTTGAGATATTTAAGAAAAACTAGATATGTTTCTGAAAAATTCCTTACTTATGTAATTAAATTTGCCATGAACTTTCTGACTACTGAAAGTTAGAGGATTATTGGTTTTACCTCTTTTGTAAAAAACCAAATAAGACACCGTAAGATTTATGTGTTATTTTTCTGTTCTGTACTGATTTGACTCTTAGTCTCGTTCCCCCACATCTTGAGACGGTGTGACTATTGCGTTCATTTGAATCTTTTAATGCACATTAGAAACATCTGCCTTCTTCAATCTTTTTCTTGTTTGCCTCTTATAGGTGAGTGCAAAAAGTATCTGATACGTTTCAAAAAGTTCATTTTGACATCCTTTATACAGCTCCAAAATTGGCAGAATTTGGGCCAAATATTTCTGATTTTTGTACATAGGTATCCAATGTTCAATCTTGTTCAAATATTTTTTAATTTTTTGCCTAAATTCTGTCAATTTTCAAGCTGTATAAAGATGCTTAAATGAACTTTTTAACTCTTAACATCCCGTTGAAAATGTTCTAAGTCCAAAGCTCAGTCCTGTAATGATTGAGCAGAAAATGGCTAAAAATGGTTTGTTTATTCAAAATTGTCAGTATTGCACGAAAGACTCGTGCAGCCTCGTGCATTTTTGGATTTTCGGCCATGTTTGTTTACGTGCGGCCGCATACTCTTTGCACTCACTGCATGTATTCACTTGTGTCTACCTGCCTGTTTGTCAACACAATATCTCCAAATGTTCTCAATTAATTTCAATGAAATTTTTGTGAAGCAATATGGAAGAATTTATTAAATTTTAGGTCGGATCCAGGAATTTGTTTTCAATTCAGAGATACTTTTATTATTTTGCAGAAAAAGAAGTAAAAAAATGGAAAATTAATAAAAAGGCTATTTTGAGGGAGATATTTGAAGTTTTCTAACTTTTAATACATTTAATTATCATTAAGTTTTTAGTTAGTGGATGGTTTTGGCATCGGTATGCGCTCTCTGAGTGCTTTCTCGTTATCACTGTCATCTGTCATCTGCACTTAGCCAATGATCATTCATACTACAGCTCTGATTTAAAAACTGGGCTGCTCTCCAGCATGGATAGTATTTATAGTGTCTGTTTCCATTGGCTTCTGGTCCACTCGCCAGAGACCTGTGCCAAAGCCTGCCTTTCCAAGTGACACCTTTTTAAAGACAATTCTTGGATTTTATTTTTGGGCTCATAAGTTGTGCAATAAGGTAATATTTTATTATTAATTTTTGACTACTATTTACCTTCATCTTAATTTTTCAGTTGCTTTTTACCACAACCTTTTTACTGTCAATCTTTATTTCTGATCAACACTGTTTGCTCTCTGCCGGATATTGATGGCCTGAGTAAAGTTGTGATAAAAAGCAACTGAAAAGTTAAGATGAAGGTAAATAGTAGTCAAACATTAATAATAAAATATTACCTTATTGCACAACTTATGAGCCCAAAAATAAATTCAAGAAATATCTTTACAAGAGTTGTCACAAGGTAAATAGTAGTCAAAAACTATTAATAATAATTTGTAATACTTCATCTAATAAAAATAAATAATAAAAGGGGATATTTCTTTTGTGTTGGAAATTTATAAACATGTTAAAAATTAAATGTCTTTATCAAATCTCTCTTTATACAATCTCTCTTTATACAATTCTATTTAGATATGGTACAATTCTATTTAGATATGGTACAATTCTATTTAGATATGGTACAATTCTATTTAGATATGGTACATTTGTATGCCCAATTACTCGGTACAAAGATGAATTGGGGTTGTACAAAATAGAGTATCATTCTATTTTACCGTACATGCCGGATGAATGGTTCACAAGAGTATTTGGAGGACTATCGCTCACTGCAGCTCATCCAAGCCCCATAATTGTAGAGCCTCATCATAATACCAGCGCATTCTCATTATCACAGCGTATTCTCATTATCACTGTCATCCGCACTTAGCCAATGATCATTCATGCAGTGTAATATTTGAATAGTTTTTTAAAAGAATTAAATGTCCATCATATATACTGGTATATACGTTACTTTTGCATCAATATTTCTTATGGAAATTATAATTGATTAAGGTTAGAATTTATGTTGCAAATATAAAATAAAACTACCCTTGTGTTGTATGGTACAATGCTTTTTAAACTGGTGAACGATTCACCCAAAAGTGAATGAAATTATTTTGGAGGGGAATGGAACTAGAGGGGCGAAGGACTTGATTTACTCAGATATTTATATTTTCCTATGCTTAAAAAGGGCATCGGAATGGTTTATGAGTTCATATTGTTTTTCAACGGCAGTGGAGCTGGAGAAACCCCCCCCCCCCTACCTGTGCTTTTCTAATTTCAAAGATGAAGGATCTTTCCTCAAATTTACTGTAACATAACCTTTGTGTGTGTGTGTGTGGGGGGGGGGAACCAGCTCGTGTTATAAAATGAATTATGTATAAAATTATATACAAGGGAGAATAAGATGAAAATGATTAAAAATATAAGAAAATTTAGTCGGGTTGAATGAAATTTTAAAGACTCAAGGGTGAATGACACTGAAACAGGTCTGGTTAGTCACACAGTAGAAACTGTCACGTGACCAATGTCTTTTGGCAGCATGTTGTGTTGGAGGTGATCAATTAAAAAAATTGGAAAAAGGGGTGACCAATGAATAAGTTACTTCTCACCTTTTATTGGGCAGTAATCATTAAAAAAGTCTGAATTTTCAAAAAACAAGCGTGAATTCTGCCGGACAGAAACTAAGGGGTCAGTTTAGCATAAACTTATATTGCAAATTGAACCCCCATTAAAAACATATTTAGGAGGAAATTAAAAAAAACGGAAGTTTTTTTTCTAGACCTAATAAGGAGTAAATATTGAAATTTTCAGCCTTCTAGCTCCATTGATGCAGCCTGTATGCATGATACATACATAGCCAACCAGCCAGCCAGACCAAATTGAAAACTGAAGAAACCTATTTTGACAGTTTCGGTTTCTAATTTAGTCAGGTTGAATGGAATTTTATGTTAAAGACTCAAAGATGGATGACACTGAAATAGTTTAGGATGCTCTGGTCTAGTAGACAAGACAGAATTTCATTCTTGTCTCCATCTCTGCAAGGGGAATCACCAAGTGTCACCTTCACAAACAGTCAAAGTTTTGATGGGTCATGAATCCTAAACGAACCATAAACCTTTATTACCTACATTTGGCAGAACATGTCATTGATAATAACACTTTTATTTTGTAACCTGTTTAGCACAACTGACCCACCACCTAAGATTGATTGACTTATTAACATTGTTTCTATAGATTACTGCTGGGCATTTCTATAATAACATTATTTGATCACTGAAGTCAAGCAATGTTATATAAGTTTTTTCTATGTATGTACTTGTATATATATAAAGAGACACGCAAATCCTCTAATGTCAATGAGTTTTGAGAGGCAGTTCATAATCTTTATTCTGATATTGGTCATACCAAATTTAATTACCATTTTTCTTATTAGTTTAAACCCAGCCCAACTACACTGAAGCTGGCTTAATGACACAATTAACTGCTGTCAAAAAAAGCGTATTTTAAGTATATTCAAATATATTTTGTAATAAAGTAAATATTTTAATCCAAGCAGAGGAGATGAGGGCCCTTTTTAAGGAGTCCTTGTATCTCTTTTGTAGGCCCCGCTTCTCTGCTGGTCAGATACTAGTTCTCCGAACAGGAGTGTTTTTGAAAGATGATAGTCCTCCACCCTTGTCACGTGGCCTGTTCACTGTAGGCCCACCACTATCTTATTTTTGTGTTACCTAATATGCTTTCTTGCCCATCTTCATTTGAAGGTCTTCTGCTTTCTATAAGTAGTGCCCTTACGCTGGCTACAGCTTCAGCCATCCCTACTTGGGATCCACATATCACATTACTACTTTCTCTTGTATAATGCAAGAGAAAATCGGTGAATTTGGGTCAAGTTGTTGATGGATTTGTGAAGGTTATTCTTTATTTCCGTTCAATGCTGTTTATTCACTACTGAGTAAAAGTTGCGATTTAAAAAAGCCCCCCCCCCCCAAAGCTACTGAACAACTGAGATGAAGGTATATAGTACTCTATAAGAATTAATAATAATTATCCTATAGGAATTGTCAAAATATTTTGTGTAGTGGCAGTCAGGGTGGCTAAATAAATTCTAAGGTGAGAGATGAGGGTACAGAGACTGAATTGTACTCAGATAAATACAGTATTATCTTTTTCAACAGCTGGTTCTTTTCATATCTTTCTAGAATAAAACGGCTCTATATATTCAACTGGCTTTCAATATTGAAGCCATCTGAACAAAGTTCAATTAACTTGTTTGATTTGGATTTTGAATATTATCTGAGATTCTTGAGTGCTTCAAATATTTTAGAAACAGTCAACCAAAACTGTCAACATAAGTTTCTTCAGTTTTTAAGTTGGTCTCGCTGGCTATGTATGTATCATGTGTACAGGCCGCACCAATGGAGCTAGAGGGCTGAAAGTTTCAACATTTACTGCTTATGTCTAGAAATTGAAACGTTTTTTTGTTTTTTGAAAGTTTCACCCCTAAATAGGTTTTTAGTGGGGCATTCAATTCACAATGTAAGTTTATGCTAAACTCGTCCCTTATTTTGTATCCTGCAGAATTCATGCTTATGTTTTTGAAAATACAGACTTTTTTTTTGTGACCACTGTCCAACAAACAGTGAGAGAATTAACTTATTTATTAATCACCCCAGCTGGCTATGCCTGTACCAATCATGCATACAGGCCACACTAATGGAGCTAGAGGGCTGAATATTTACTCCTTATTATGTCTATAAAAAACTTCCCTCCCATAATAGTTTTTAGTGGGGATTTCAATTTACAATATAGGTTTATGCTAAATTGATCCCTTAGTTTGTGTCTGCTTATTTTTTTTTTTTATTGAAAATTCAGACTTTTTTGTGACCACTGTCCAACCAAAGGTGAGAGAATTAACATATTTATTGATCACCCCTTTTCCCAATTTTTTGATTGTTCATCTCCAACATGCATGCTGCCAAAAGATGTTGGTCATGTGACAGTTTCTATTAAAATATATCTAACCAGATCGGTTTTTATATTTTTTATGAAGACATGGCACCTGTTTAACTGAGATCTCAGATCTCTTTTCTGAATTTTTCTGTGGGAGTTGTCTACTCCAAAGATTCTGCATAATAGATGATATGAATGCTGATATGTGTACCTGCCAACCTTTGTTGAACTCGATAGAATTGATGTACAGACTGTGTGCTTACATAGTCATCTGGCCATTTTTGTCGCTTGCATCATCATCATCATCATCATAAAAGTTCTTTGCAAGTACAGCACTGTACCTGTTTCATTTATATTAATGAGATCTTCTTAAAGCTTAGGGAACAGAAGTCAGAAAAGCTATTTCGATCAAAGGATGCATTATGGGAATTTATCTTTTGTTTTCTCTAAACAAGGTTTCTGATATGAAAACTGAAGGACAGAATTATCTCAAAGGCATATCTTTTTGAAAATTCACAAAGAACTTATAAATTAAGAACAGTTATACGAGGTCTGCATGGAAAGTATCCGGCCCTTTTTGAATATCTCAAGAACCAGTTTTGCAGCCTTGATGTAACTTGGCAACCGATCAGAGGGGACCCTACTGAGCATACATGAACACTCTCCCATGGGGTTATTCAGTCGGTAGTGAGATGCCATTGAGTGAGTTTGTATACTGACCAAGTCCTAAAGATGGCCCAAAAGACACTAAAGATGGCCAAAAGCATGCCAGAAAAGGCCAAAATGATCAAAACAGAGCTTAGCTTAATTGGGAAATTGGAATTATGTTTCTATTGGGAATTAGCTGTTAAACGACTAGTGAGAATGCTGGCTGACACCCTGCTTTTATGACTTGGCACATGTACATTGCAAATGTTGTGCAAGTGATGAAATTGTGTACACAAGGAGAGATGTACTTTCATTCACGTTCAGAGGAGTTTATTTCGCAGATGATATATTGTTTCTGTGAATCTAGAATGGAATTTTTAATGTTATGCCAATAATCAAGTTTATTATAGCAGCAAAATTAATTATGAATTTGAAACATAATCATCTTGTCCAGCAGACAATTTTTAAAAGTTAAAAAAAACATTATTTAAAAGTTAAAAAAAACATTATTGATTTTATTAATAAAAAATTATTGATTTCATTAAGACAAAATGATTCTGTTCACAAATAATAAAAAAGTGTGATTGATTCTGTTCACAAATAATCAAAAAGTGTGATTGATTCTGTTCACAAATAATCAAAAAGTGTGATTGATTCTGTTCACAAATAATCAAAAAGTGTGATTGATTCTGTTCACAAATAAACAAAAAGTGTGATTGATTCTGTTAACATTTAAAATAACATACCATCAAAATATTTACAAAACCAACAATATTTTCGTGAATTCTTTGCCTGAAATTTAGAAAGTTTTATTATCCCGTGACTTTTCTTCTATTTACAGTTATCGTTATCTTTAGCATCTTGAAGCATCGTGGGTTACATTTCATGTGTTGTTATCTGCATGATGTGTCATTTTCATTATGTATAAGTGTTAATCCTTTGAACACAATGTTTTGGCCATTGTACCCTATAGCCTTCTTCAAGTGGGTGTAGTAATTGGTGGTGATTCGGAAAGCTGTCATTTTTAGTACCACATTGTAATCTTCATATATCTAGGAGCACAGACGTTTATATTCTGTCCCACCATTTTATTTAGTACCCAGGTGGTTAAGTAGTTCAAAGTGTAAGAAATAGAAATGTGCCTCAAAGAAGTAAGACTATTCACCAAATGCTGTTCTGAGTTTATATTGTGTCTCTTATAACTGGAATTTTAATATAAGTAAAATGTTTTCAATTATTGTACATGATAAAGGAATATTCCCTGATTAAATTCATGGCGTTGTACAGTTAAATAGCACAATATAATGACTTTATCTATGATCTTGATCTAACAATCCTTGATGTTAATTGAGAAAAGGAGAAGTATAGAAAAATCTCATTGTTATGGTACATAGATACTTTATTGATGATCAGGAAAAGAAACTGGTTTTGAGAATGAAGATATTGGTTTAAGAAAATTAATGTCTAATCAATTGGTATAGGATTAAGTCAGTGATGGTGAGACTTTGTCAGTTTTGGTGCCAACACTAACCAGAAAAGAAAAAAAAAAGAAATTCGCCTAAACCTGAAACAAGGCACATTTAACATTTAGACAGCATGTTATATGCTATCACCAGGATTTAACTCTTAAATTCATAACATTTCTGAAGGGAAATAACTCCTGATTGAAATTATCCTCCTTTGACCATTAGGTGAATTTTCAGAGTTCCATTATTTTTTAAAGTTTATTCATTGAAGAGTTCATCTGTCAATACAATCGGTTACAAGCGGTCCATGAATTTAAGAATTCAATGTGAGGTTGCACCAAAGATGAGGTTCAAGGTAGCGTCACTTGGCTAGAAATTCTATTATTCGGCTGCACAGCATGGCTGAGATGACAACTGAAGAATCTCGTTGCTGCTTATGACACCTGGTGTTCCAAATGGTCATCCAACTGGGTACTGACCAAGCTCAATGTTGCTTAACTACGTTGATTGTACAAGAACCGGCATATCCAATGCAATTTTCCGTAACCTGCTGGTTAAAGTCGGAAAAAAAAAGTGTCACATTTTCCTATGTTACAGCTGGTAGATTTTGTATTTGCAAACTGTCGGCGAAATTGGGAACTAGCCACAGTACTTTACTTTTATACTGTTTTCCAGCTTTTAGCGCTGTAATCACCTATGTAGGCTGACGCGCCTCTTGGAGACAAGCTGTAAGGAAAGCATTAGTGGGTTGGCAAAACATGAATACACCATTTACCGTGACACAAAGGATGGCAGTATTGCAAAAACCCTTGTTGCGGAACAATAGTTAGGGCCTTACAACATAGAATATTGGTTTGACCAGCAGTTTTGTATCTTGGCTATAAGAGTTGAGGGAGATAAATGTCTTTTTGTTTCTTTCCATCAGTGACTTTTTACGTTTACTATTCCAACACTGAAACATTGCAGACTTACTCCAATCGAGCACATCATGTCACAGACAAATCTTGCTCAAAGAAAAAGAAACACATGCGTGTGTTAATGATCTTATACAGAAATTTAGTCTAACCGTTATAGTCCAGGGGCCAGCAGGGGCTACCGTGCACTCCTCCCATGATTCTACTTTTAGGGTACCAAAATGTTCC
>VCCN01005991.1:161950-177258 GCA_006491835.1 Architeuthis dux | reverse complement strand
CTCTGGAGGAGGAAAATAGTTGTGAATAATAAAGCATCTACACATGTATGATAACTCTTAACATATTCCAGTCTGTCCAAATCCAGTACTTGTACTTGATTATTAAAGTAAAATTCAGTAAAATGTATTAGATGAAACTAAATGAAAAACACTGAAATTATGTTTCCTTCCTGAGTCACCAGGCCCCAAGTGTTCAGGGTTGCGGCTAAAAAAATTGGGGAAACACTGTTATACTTGGTTTGTTACCTATTTGGGTCTTTCTTATCATCACACCTTTGTAACTTTAGGCTGATAATAATCATCATAATCACAATCACAATCACAATCATCACACCGGGTTGAGTGAACTTCGACTTCCCATAATATATTCCGTCACTCGACCCGGTTTTGCATCGTTGTTGCGAGTTCTTCCCTTTGCAGGTTGGTATTACTACAGTCTTGGGTCTAAGGATGCTATGCATGGATGGCCTCTTGATCTTTTCCCCTGAGTGGGTTCCCGTAGGAGCAGTTGGTGCAGAGTTTTCTTTTCCCCATTACAACAATGTCCAATGAATCTTAGCCTGCGAGTTCTCATCACATTGGAGATCAAGATCTCCATATAGATATTTGTTTTTTTTTGCTCTTTCCATGAGATGTATTGTGCCATTCTCAACAGTCTGGTATAATGAATAAAACTATAGTGATAACAATGATCACAATCACAGCAACTTCTATTTTCTTACTAGAATAGGCCTTCATGCTTTTAGGAATGTTTGACAGAGGTTAGAACCAGATCAAGTAAAGATCTGCAAAAACCTGTTATGAAGCATGTGAGTAACCATTTTAAAAGCATTATGATACTGAACAAACATCTAAAGTAGGAAGATTATTATGTTTTATGCTTCACGAAAGAAATGAGTGAAACAATAGCAAAAAACAATTTGCATAATGCATGATCTATAACCATTTTTTTCTTTATTCTTTGCATTTAGTTATTGAAATGATGCATCATAATATAGCCTTTTTGCTGATACATGATACTTTCAGTGATTCAAAAATCTTTTCGGACGATTGAACTCCTTGTTGTTTATGTTGTTCACACAAAGTTTTGGTCGATCCATTCTACAGCCTTCTTCAACTGTACTACCTGAATGTAATGGTAGTAAACAGCAATGCTTATTACGTAGGATTCAGATGTTTTTCTTTCCTTTCCATCTTAGGCCAGGATTTCCATACTGTGTCCGTGTTGAGTAGGGGAAGCTACATCATGTTGAATTCGGAAAGGAGAGAAAAACACCTGAATCCTATGTTATAGCCATTGCTGCTATTGGAAAAAAAGAGAAAAAAAAAAAAACCTTTCTGTTTATTACCATTACATTCGGATAGTCTACCTGAAGAAGGCTGTAGAATGGATCGTCTAAAACGTCATGTGAACGACATAAACAACAAGGAGTTGAATCGTTTGAAAAACTCTCTGAATGTTAATGACCCTTCTCAGAATTCTAGACAGTAATTTCCAGTGATGTTCGTCACATTGCCTTGTCCTTACAGAATAAGCTTGACCAAATTGACTCGTCCAGCATGGACTTTGCATCGTAACATTGATTATTCTCTTGCCGTATTTATTTACAGATTTTATGCCATTATCTGAGTTAGTAACGAAGGAGTGACAAATCGGAGATACATCTCAAAGGAGTGACATGAATATTACAGTAACAATGTAAAATACTTCTGGTTCAATTTTACTGCTTCAGAAGTACATCTGAAACAAAATGAAACGGCGATCAACTCATTGCTTCTGAGTTATGAAGTGCCTATCTGAAACCATAAATAAGTTGTCGGTTTTCAGTTGTGCTAGTGCTCTCCGTTGGAGCAGTTGCAATTAGAGCTCTCCAACTTCTTCAATCTTGTAGCCAATAATGGTAAATATCAATTTGTAAAATCTCAACCTAACGCTAACATTTGTTCTGTCACTCCTTTCATATGGTATTTCTGTCACTCCTTTGAACAGGACCATATTATATACATTGTTGGAGCAATCGAGTTGTAGGAAAATAATTCTATTTCTATTATCACTGGATCAAAAATTCATTATAATTGTAGGTGATTTTCAAATGGGAGGCACTTGGTTCCCAGGGGAGGAATTTTAGCCAGGGATGGAATTGGGGAGGAACATATAATGGTGGAAAAATTACTAGATAACAATTCAAAATGGGGGAGGAATTGAGGAAACCTTGGATTGAAAGCGGAGGAATATGAACTGGAACTCTGAGAACCACTCTTATAAGTGATCAACAGTTTTGTAAAATCATAGGATGATTCCTTCTTGTTCAGTGAATTTTCAACTAGAATATTTTCTCATTTCCAGAAGATAGAATCTGAAGTGTTATGATATGGTTCCGTGTCATTACGTTTGAAATTAGTCTCTTCTGATCAGAACATGAACCTAAAATATTCAGAATGTGTGCAACAGTCTCAAGTCATGAAATCTTGAAATACAGGGTGTCCCAAAAGTAATTCCCGATTTGTCCCAAAACAGTTTTAATTGACGCAATAAACAAACTACAGATCTATTAAACATAGACATGTAATGCATTACGTGTAAGGTTCAATGCGACTTCCGTCCATTTCGATGCATTTATTCAGTTGGCAAGCCACTTTTTCTTCTATTCTGGGTTTCAATTCTTGTATGGGGGGCTGGTTTTGTACCATACACCACGTTCTTTAAGATTCTCCACAACCATAAAATAGAAGCTAGTATTTAGGTTGAGGGGAGTACTGTAAACAACAGAATATTGTTTGGTTTTATTTGACATGGAGAAGTGTCAACCCTGACAGTTGGGATGTAAGGTTTCAAGATAACATAAACAAAATATTGAAATGCGATCAGGGTGATTAACAAGGAATCTGGTGATTTTTAACTTATTTAACCAATAAGAACCCAGACCCATTTCAACTTGAAGGAACATTATGTGGGATTTCTGGGTAGGCAAATT
This sequence comes from Architeuthis dux, assembly GCA_006491835.1. Classification (NCBI taxonomy): domain Eukaryota; kingdom Metazoa; phylum Mollusca; class Cephalopoda; order Oegopsida; family Architeuthidae; genus Architeuthis; species Architeuthis dux. Next base: position 174,283 of record VCCN01005991.1, on the reverse strand, counting down.
GACACAGTCACGTGGCTGCACCAGGATGTTCATTAGATGTCACTTAGTACACCTCATAAGTTAAAATCAAGGATAAAATATAATATTATATAAGAGACTGTGCAGATCAATTAAATTATATGTGACACTTAGTACACTTGATGAGTTAAAATCAAGGATAAAATATAATATTATATAAGAGACTGTGCAGATCAATTAAATTGTATGTGACACCAGTGTCACAGTGGGTTCTTATGGGTTAAGTCAGGTGATCTTGTTACATTGAACCTTACATGTAATGCATTATGTATGTTTATTAGATCAGTAGTTTATTTATTGCATCAATAAATTTTTGTGGGGACAAATTTGGCATTACTTTTGGGACACCCTATATTTCAAACTAACTTGTTGCTAGACTAAATTGTCGAGTTTGAAAACTTTGGAGCAGCAGATTTATTGTTTCTTACGGTTTAAGTTTTGAACTTCCACATTACATTAATAGGTCTGTATAGATTGGAATGTCTTAGATATTAAAGATTTATTGTCAATTATGAACGGTCACAAGCGGTTTATGGCTTTGAGAGTCAAGATAGTAATTACTTCTCGAGGAGTTGTAGCTGAAACTAAAATCTAGCTTTTGCTTTATTACCGAAGTTGTATATGGTTATATAATAATCGAGAGTTGTAAAAAAAGTCTCAAATAAATGTTAGTTTTTACTTATAGAACAACAATCTTTCCTTAACTGTTGATCAGATGCACTGATGGTAGTCAAATAGATATGACTTTTTGGTGCAACTATTCTGGTATGGCCATCGGGGTGCAGCCACATTGGCGTGGCCCATTTCGACACAGACCTGTTTTGGCACAGAACAAATTTGTCACACATTAAAAATATTGTAAATATAAAAAGATATAATCGGTTGTTAAAATATGAATAGTCGTAGGTCTGTTTATTAGACATAAAGCATTAACAATTTAGGTGCCAATGTTGTTGAATTGCATCCACACACCCTGCTCAGTCAGTAGATGATATATATGAAAATACAGATAGAAATCTACTGTGGCGCATATATATTGGCATAATTCTGAAGTAAAATACTGTGGTTGTTCTATTCAGATTTTTGCCTTAATTTCGAAGTAAAAAGTGCAGGCTTTTTTGTAAAATGAAAAAAAGTTGTACTAAAAATTATAAAATCCCAAATGGCCGCCACCTGATGACGTCATCATATGCAAATTAGGTAATAATATTTTTTCCCAATATAAACCTTTTGCCATATTGATCATTTCATTTCTTTAGCTTTATAGCAACCTTTTATCATGAACCATTGTCCTTCTTCAAAGAACACTAAGCCAAATTTAAGAAATTATCCTCAAGAACTTCCTAAAGGGTTAAACGATAAGTTCATAATCATACTTATTCATAGTTATTGGAGATTTTATAAGTACAGAACACAAATCTTAGAAGATATATTTTGCTCCTGGATTATAATTGGTGTCTTTCTTAAGATCAGTTTATCAACCTGGCATTTTATTGATTGATTGATTTAGCGGCATATCAACCTTTGATAGGTCATTTAATGCTGAAATCAGTTTATAATCCCCAAAATAGTGTCTTGCGACTTTGATAAATGGTTTTTTTTTTTTAATTAGAGTCTTGTGACTTTGGTAAACAGTTATTATTTTTTAATTAGAATCTTCCGACTTTGGTAAATGGTTATTTCCTTTTTAATTAGTCTTGTGACTTTGGAGGCGCCTGTTTGGGGGGGTCTTACTCCTCTGCAGGGCATGCAGTCAGCGTATTCTCGGCCCCAGCCGACAGGGCCGGCCCTACCCCTCTGCAGAGGATACAGTCAGTGTATTCTATGTCCCAGCCGACAGGGCCCCTGGCATTTTAGATGGAGCCTCGGATTTCTTAGCCACCATTCTTCTTGTTCTACAGTTGCTGATGGTGACCAGACTTGTACAACCAAAAGCGATTTAATTTTCAAATTTCTTTATTATGTACTCAGTGAGTTTTCACACTGGTGGTATCTAGTAGCTCTCATTGGAGATTAAGTAACAGCAAGTCTCCTGAATACTGTAGCATTTTCCTCCTGTTTCTTAATGAGTTTTCAAAACTAGTATCTGGTAACTCTCATTGGAGATCAGTATTCCAGTACTCTCCTCAGTATTCTTTCTGATTTTAGTAATACTGTCATCTAGATGATTTCACCCCTTTCTTGGATTCACAGTTCTTCTAATCTTTTGCAAGGACACCTGCGACTGCTCCAATAATAATACAATCATCACCTTCATATTCTATAATTTTTTCAGTTCTCTGGTAAGGTGTAAATATTTTCCCAGCTTTTTCTCTCTTTTTTTAACTCTGTAGTCCTTCAGATCTTTCTTTCTTTGTATATGATTAGATATGATCACCTGGCCTGGATGGGATAGTTCATTTGAATTTCAAACTTTCAAAGAATTCTACCTTTTCTCTTCTCTTGCTTTTAATTTGTGCTTATACCATTGGTCTTCATATCATTATTTAGATGTATTTCTAAGGACTACGACAAAACTTTAGTGTTTTAAAATTTCTTAGAATAGTAAGAGTTGGTTTTTCATCATGAATTGAGGTTGTTATTTTATTGGTCTGTGTATTATTATTTAGATTTATTTCTAAGGAGGACTATTGTATATACCGCTATACAGGGTGTGATAAAATGATTTTGTGCCTTGTAAAGAGCAATGCTAGCGATAAGTCTAAGAGACAGAAAAAGATCAACATGGATCAGAGAAAGGACTAGAGTGAAGGATATTATACAATTAATTAAGCAGCAAAAGTGGAGAAAGGCCAGCCACGTAGCAAGAAGAGATGACAATAAATGGGGAAAAAAGACTAACAGATTGGTGTCCATGGGACAGTAAAAGTAGGAAAAGGCCAGATACAAGATGGAGGGATGAGATAGAAAAGTTTGCTGGTAAGACTTGGCAGAGGTTAGCACAAGATAGGTCATCATGGAAGGAGATGGGAAAGGCCTTTGTCCAGCAGTGGACTTATAATGGCTGATGATGATGATGATGATGATGATGATGATGAACGCTGACTTCTGACCAAATGTGCCTCCCAATTGCTTATGCTAAAATTTTGTTAATGGCACGAATTTTGCGCATTGGTTTTTTACTTATATTTTGAATCTATCAACCGATAAAGAACTGAATGAGACTTTTGGCATTCAATTTGATTTAGATCTCTGCACTCCCTTATTACTAGTTGTTTTGATCATTTGTGCCTCCCTATGAGCAGGTGTGCAGCATTACTGCGTTATGACACCCTGCCGCTATATAAGACGGACATTTAATTTTTTTTTAAAAACCAAAAAACTATGCAAATATTACATTACGTCTCATGCGCAGGGAATATGACTACCGTCTACTGAAGCTTGATGTGAACAGTTATGGAGCTTGGATAAGTTTCTGTGAATGGCAGTCCTCCAAGTACCTTTGTAAACCAAGTCTGACATACATGGTATTTATTTACCCAGCCTCCCCATAAGGACAGGATGTGACGCAATGTTGGTTTAGCATAGGGATCCTGTGTGCGGGCAGTTCCAAAAATCGCACTAATCCCTGCAATTAATGTTGCAAAGGTGTCAGCAAGAGCCTGACCCCGCCCTTTTTAAGTGCATTGTGGAGGTGCTGCCCCGGGTCTTACTGATCCCCCGAAACAGAGCAAGGTAAATTCTTTTGAGGCAACAGGACGAATCCTGGACGTCTGTGCTTCGCAACACCAAGCCTTACTAAATCGTCTTTGGTAATGAACCTGCACAAAGATACAACTGAAGCAAGTATATATCTCATATATGGTATTACAAAATAATAATAATAATAATAATAATAATAATAATAATAATAATAAATGCATTTATAGAAAGCACCTTTCTCAGGAACCTCAATACTTAAGTCCCCACTGGACAAAAGCGCTTGAAAACATGTGCAATCAATTGTAGTAAAAATATAAGGCCTTATTAAAGAAGAGTAAGAAGAAAGTGCAACTTGTCAATAAAGTTTTTTACAAAGCACAGGGCAGGAGCTACAGTTACAAAGTGTATTTATTTACTGAGTTCATATAATTATGAAAGTCTCGAAACAAGAAAGTTTTTATTTTTGATTTAAAGCTTGCTAATGTATGTATGTTCCAGATATCATAGGGTAATTGATTCCAAAGTCTGGGTGCTATATAGCTGAAACTCCTGCACCCATGGGTCATATTCATAAAGACAAGTTCTAATATCAAACCATCTAAATATTGGATGTTAATAAGAGCACAGAGTTCATAAGGGCACATATCATGCAGACATTTGAATACTGTAATTAAAATTTTGAACACAACATTTTCGTCTATTCTAAGCTAATGTAGGCTGATAATGCCAGTCCTAATTGACTCGAATTACCTACGTTTCAAAACTAACCGAGCAGCAGCATTTTGAACTTTTTGTAGTTTGTTAATTCGTGATTTATTCAAGCCAAAGAAAAGTGAATTACAGTAGTTTAATCTACTGGTAATAATAGAGTGAACCAGCTGCTCAGTTTCATTGTTGGAAAGTTAGTTTCTTATACTATGGAGATCTCTAATTAATTTATAACAGTGGGAGACTACATTATTAACATGTATTTCTAAGTTTAGAGATTCATCCAGATAGGCCCCAAGATTTTTACCCAGTCAGAAAAACGTATGCAGTTGCCATTATTAACAATTACGCCGTTGATGGTTTGAGACTTTTGTGTTCTAAAATTTCTTAGAATAGTAAGAGTGGATTTTCGTGATGAATCGAGGTCGGTGATATTTTATTGATGGAAGTGTATTTTAGTTCTTTCTAGAGAGAGATTATTCCTTAGATGACGGCCAGGGTGGTGTGCATGAATGAAGCAGAAGATGGATCTAAGAATAATGAATCTTGTCACCACGCCGACTCATACCATCTAGCATTCATGCATGAAAAAAATGCAAAGGACCCTCTGAGAAAAGCAGAAAAAGATTCGGCCCAGCAATAGCCACGCATACGAAAGGCACAAACTAATCTACCCCCTTACGCATGCCGTATTTTCGTACCTTCAGCGTCTGAAAAATATCCTAAGTGCAAATTGGCCTCCATGGTCATGTGCACAAATCATAGATAAATCTTCTTTTGCCCTTCCGCCCCATGGGAAATGGGTTATTGATTTTGGTTGGGTTTGGTCTTCGGTATAGCTAGGAGAAAGATATTGTGTCTGGAAAAAGCTTTGCTTCACTAACCCCAAATGCCATCTTTTATCTTCGTACTATTCTCTGTAGACTTTTTAATTCATTACATATTCTGTCGAAATGTCCGTACATTGCGTTATTTTGTAGCTGAGGCGAGGACACGAGATGACAGGAGCAACATCTGTTAAATGTTTTTGATGAAATTAGCTTGACATCTTGAGATCTTGTGACAATCAGATGCCTCATTCATTATTATTTATTGTACTTGAATGTACTTGTTTTGACAGCATTTCATTGCGTCATTAAGCCAGCTTCAGTTTAGTTCGGTTGAATTGGATTAAACTAATAAGAAAATTGGTAGTTAAATCTGGCGTAGCCAATATCAGAATTAATATTATTTTTGAAAATGTTGATATTCTCAGATGTGACCGTCTTTTCACTTAGGCTGTTCCGTGTGTTTGTTACTCTTGCCGAGAAGAAATTTTTTATAACACCGCTGGAGGTCTGAATTTTTTGTTTATGGCTGTGTCCTCTGGTTTTACTGCAGATAGATGAAGTCGGCATTTTGAGCAATGGACATCTGTATCCACTATGTATGTTGTTCTGGATTCTATAGACTTCCAATAGGTTAGCACATTTTCTTCTGTATTCCAAGTTCTCTAGATTAAGTTGTTTTAATCTTTCAGTGTAAGATATATCTCCCAGTCTTATTACGTACCACAGTATGCACCAGTAGGTAATCCAGAAAGGAGTATTCATGACTGTCTACGGATTGTTTTTACTTCCTGGGGACTTTTTGTAATTTCTTTTTTTTTAAAGACTCAGTTGTGTGTACAAATTATTTTTAGTGCGATAAAGGATAATTAAATTTCTCGTGACCAATATCTTTCTCTAGGTTACTCTTGAAAGAATTCATGATTTTAGAGGTGACGGTTGCTTGGCTGAGCCTGTTCCACAGAATCGTCACTCTGGCATCCATATAGTTATCCCCCTTGGTACTTTTGCTTCCTGCACTTGAAGCTTGCAGCTATGTCCCCACGTACGATTGCTAAGTGTTGGTTGTAAAATGATCTTGTTTCGGCATAATGTGCAGTGGGTGGATTTGTTTAGTTTGTGTTGTCCTGAGATGCGTAATGCCTCGAGAAGATCAGCAGTATTGTCCTTGCGCTTTTCTTGTTGACAATCTGTAGGCTTTGGCATGTTTGTTGATTCTGGAAATAATTAGGATGAGATCCTATCCCTCGGCTACTGGTGGCTAAATGTTAAGGCTAAATAGATGTACAGAGTCCAAATTGTTTTTCGGACGATTGAACTCCCTGTTGTTTGTGTTGTTAACATGACTTTTCGGCCGATCCATTCTTCAGCCTTCTTCAGGTGTAATATCCAAATGTGATGGTGTTACACAAATAGCAAGGAGTTCAATCATCCGAATAACTATTTGAATGTTAAAGACCCTTCTCAAAACTATAGAAAATAACTATTTGAATGTTAATGACCCTTCTCAAAACTATAGAAAATAACCATTTGAATGTTAATGACCCTTCTCAAAACTATTGTTTTCTTGTTGTCAAACTCCAGTCCATTGGAGTTGACTTTATTTTCCCCCATAACAAGAATAACAAGAACAATCCTCATCTAAGTCAGTGGAGTAAACTCTTCACTTTGTATCACCTCAAGTAGAACCAAACTGATATATAAATTAGTATTTCCCTACCATGATTTGATATCACGACCAAGTAATTGCTAGGTGGATGTCTCACTAACTGAGCTAAACTGACATGTCTTATATATTTACAAATTTATTTATTATACATACAATACAAAAGTTATCATCTTCAGTCAGAATAGAAGTAGGAGCAGAGTTTGACCCTGCAGCAGCTCAGCTTGTTTCTTTCAATATTTTTGTTAATTATTTGTTTTTAGGCTTTGAGTTATCCCCCTTGTACATTGTATGGAGTTATTGTCCTTGATAGAGGGCGCTACATTTGTAAATAAGTCTGCCATATTTGTTTGCAAGGGTTAATGATAACACATTTTGGAGGTAAAGTTGAGTGTTGAGTTTGGTTCTTGGGCTACGGAAATGTTACTAAGTTAGATAGCCGAGTTTATTATTTGACTATTTGCCCAGTAAGGTGGAATGAAGTTTGCAATTAAGGAGATTGCCAAATTAAGTTTTCTTTTCTTCAGTGTTTGCAGTTGCTGGCCTAAGCCGGTGTATAGACTTTGGTTGCACTTTCTCTGGAAATGTGAGGTGTATCTATCAAATAACGAGACTAGACTTATGTAAGTCAAACCATAGTGTGCATATGTAAACCATATAGTATTTCTGCTGTACAAAAATCGTGTTCCTCTTGGGACGGCTTCTGGCGATTGGGTAGCTGATTTGTGGGGGTTGAAATGGATGAGCAGTATACAGTCTCTCAGCAGGGCTGGTCAAGTAACACTGGTGTCGGGCAGTCGTTCTGGTGAACCCTCAAAACAGGTACTATTAGTACCACTCAATAGATTTTTTTGTCCAATCAAAATTGGACGAATCTAAGTAAATTAGTTGAATGTGGTTCTTTGTATGAGAAATATTTTAGTTGATATATGTCAGCAAGGAATATTTAATCCATAAGAACCCACTGTGATGCAATAAATAAACTACTGATCTAATAAACATAGACATACATAATGCATTACATGTAAGGTTCAATGTAACAAGATCACCTGACTTAACCCATAAGAACCTACTGTGACACTGGTGTCACATACAATTTAATTGATCTGCACAGTCTCTTATATAATATTATATTTTATCCTTGATTTTAACTTATGACGTGTACTAAGTGACATCTACTGAACATCTTGGTGCAGTCATGTGACTGTGTCAATTTGCCTACCCAGAATCCCACATAATGTTCCTTCAAGTAGAAATGGGTCTGAGTTCTTATGGGTTAAATAAGTTAAAATCACCAGATTCCTTGTTAATCACCCTGATTACATTTCAATATTTTGTTTATGTTATCTTGGAACCTTATATCCCAACTGTCAGGGTTGACACTTCTCCATGTCAAATAAAACCAAACAATATCCTGTTGTTTACAGTACTCCCCTAAACTTAAATCCTATCTTCTATTTTATGCACACCTCATTCTATTATCAATTAATACTTGGTAATTCTATGCTTTAATGTTTAATTTATTACTTAGACATAGTTTTCTCAAAATTGAATCCCTTAACACTTTATAGTGTTACAACATTGACCAATGGGCAAGCTTAAACAACCCCTGAAAGTTTCTATCTGCTTGCGTCTTCAGCTTGCTGTTAAGCATCTACACTCTAAGTAGAGATGTTTTTCTGACTTGTTGTAAAAATGGTCAGTTCAAATATCGAGCAGTGCATCCTTTTGAAATTTTTGGTGAAATTGAACAAAGCGGCTACCGAATCTTTTTGTATACTAACTGAAGTTTATGGGGAAGAATGCATGTCATGTGTACTGTGGTTCGACTTACATAAGCCCAGTCTCGTTATTTAATAGCCACACCTTGTTTTTGTCGGCAGGAGAATAGCCTTAAACTAGCAACTACAAATGAGATAAAATGTTGGAAGTATATGTAATGTAGATATAGGTTCCTTTTGCTCTTGTTATTAGCAATAAGATGAAATAATACAGGAAGCGTTTGTAGTGGGATGGCTTCTAATTGAAAATTGCTTTAGATATCATATTTACAAATAATACAAGCTAATTTTACAGCATATCTATAGAGTTCTTATGATCCACAGGGTGGGTGGAAATTGGTAATAACTTTATTGGAAATTGGTAATAAATTTATTATTTATTGGTCGATTGTAGCCAAACTAGCTTTACATTGGACCATACATTGGTAGAATTTGCCTGCTGTGTTGTTAAAATTCAACGTAGGCACTGGCGTTGTACACCGACTTCTGTAAGCATTTTGGTATGGCCTTGAAAGTCTGGAGGTATGTTGGCCTTAACATGTTGAATGCGCTCCTCCTGTTGATTCAAAGTTTGTGGTTTGGTGTGGTACACTTCCTCCTTCTCCCACCCCCACGGGAAGAAGTCACAGGGCGTAAGGTTACATGAGGGAGTTAATTCTCACCCACCCTGTATAAATAACTATTAATAAATCCTTTTTAGAATTAGAATTTTAGACTAAGAGAACAAATGATGAGTAGCTGTTAGTTATCCTATACATAACTGTAAAAACTTGAAGTGTGGGAGGCAGTAGTTGAATAGATAGTTGTGTTGAATTCTTCTCATGTATTTGAATTTATGAGAGAGGGGGGGGGGTCCGAGACAAAGTCATCTTTTTACTATTTGGGGGATTGATCCCCTGTTTACTTTGTAGTTATGCATAAATACTCTAACCCTATATTATAGGATTTGGGGTGCAATCCTTCACAGTATGGTGGCCATTATAACTATTGGGACCATTCTGAACTCGATGAATGGTATCAAGCCCGAAAAAAATAAATAAATAAAAGGCAGAGAAAAGTGATGAATAGTCTGTATTATTTTCTAAATGCCGGAAACACTTCATTGAAAAGTAGTTAAGTGGTGGGTACCAAAGATGACTCATCACTCCTTCTCCTAGACTATTTTTTCTTTTTTTTCTTTTTCTATCATTAGACTTTCACACAGGAAAGGATATCCAAAATGATGAGTGGGTAGGTAGGGGGTTGTGAATAAGTCAATGCGTATGTTCTATCAGGTGATTGGAGCACATTTAATTCTGTACAGTTTTCGTAGATTTTCCAGCACTTTTGTCATGGATGACTATAATTTTAAGCTACAATAAGTAAGAATACAGTAATAACTTGAATAGTTCAGTTTTGATTAGTGCGGTTAAGGTATTGCTGTACAAACAAATGAAATTAAGTATAAGCAAAAAAAAACATTAAATTATAATGACCTTGAATAGTGCGGTTTTAATTGGTGAGGGTTTTGATGTAGTACAGTTATGGTATTGCTGTACAAACTAAGTATAAGCTGAAAAAAAAAGAAGAATTATAATAAGACTTTGAACACTGCAGACAAATTTTGGAATGGATTAACTGCACTGTTCAATGTATTGCTGTATAACTTTGAAATAACTGAAGCATTTGCTTCAAAAGGTGCACACAGCAGAACGGCAATCTTGCTCATGGCTTATATTGACTTGAAAGCTGATTGCCGGATATGAAGATCAATTTAAAGTAGATATTTTCAGCAGTCCAGGTGCATGAATCAATTTCTTAGTGAATGTTATTGATAATGGCTTGATAGAGGAATTTTGAATTGCAGAGAATTATAAAAAAGTGATGTCAAAAGTAATTCCTTCCTTCTCAGCTATCTGAATTATAATTTTTTTTTCTTTCTATGCCAAAGCTTATATATATATATAAGGTAAATCATTTTGTGATATATTTAAAAATGTATTTTTTATTTAATTTAGGCAAAAATGCAATTATAGTTAAATATTTGGTAATTGTCTTTTGTTTCTTCAACCCTCTTTTGCACCAAGCCATAATCTTCTCAGTTTAGTCAAAGAATAACAATTTTAATTCTTGTGGCTTAGCACTGAATTCCTTATAAATATTCATGTCAGTTATCTATACTTATACTTTGCATATTATGAATGTAGGAAAGATTGACATCTTCAGACCTTAAATGTTTTGTTATAGTATACTAGCTGAAAATATAACCTCTGGGTGAGTATTCCCAGCTATATGGGGCCTACGACTCTAAAACCTTTGAAATAATGATTCACAAAGGTGTCACTCCATTAATTTATATTGAGTACCTATCAGAATTACTCCTGTTGATGACTGAGTATATTTGTGTAGTTGGGACCACAAAACAGTCCCTGGGTGGTTCCAGGGTCCCACAACAGTTTTGGAATATAGTTTAAAACCTGCCCCAATATGATATCTTTCCCATAGAACCCTTTTCTTGGAGTAAAATGCATTTTTCTGGGAGGAGTTTGGATTCAACCACTTAAGCAAATTTTGCATTACTACAGTATATTATTTAACAATTGTTGGAAAGTGATGCAAACACAGTATTCTGACTTCAAAAACTAGACTGGGTGTAGGATATTGGTGAAAGATATTTAAATGTAGTTGGTATTAAGCTTTTAAGGGCTGTCTAAAAGGTATTTTACTCACAATATGTTTTCACTTTTTGATTTACCATCATATACTTGTTTTGCAAATGTTTAGAAAACCTCTTTGTTACTGGAAAAAAATATTGGTGATTATTTTACAAATGAGGAAACTCTGCGATAACTTCTTTGCATTATATTCGACTGAAATTTCGATTCTTTTTTTTTTCAATTAAGCATCAACTCTTAAATTCATAAACCGCTTGAGATCGCTTGTAATTGACAATGGAACTCTTCAATGAATAGCATAACAAATAGGGAAGTTATTTCCCTTGAGATTGACATTCTATTTTCTTTTCATGAGTTTAAGAGTTAAAAAAAAAAAGAAAAGAGATCACTGACCAAAACGGAATCCGTAATTTCTTTAAGGTTGAGTGATCACACCGTTCAACAGAAAATGGCTATTATTCCCCTCAAATGTTGCTTTTGTGACAAATACACTGATATTCATATATTGTTGTTTTTCTTACTTTATGTGATTAGAAATGTTCACATTCGCTCGTTGTCAAATTGGAAATAAGTAGATTTCAAAATGATGAAACATCCATTTCCAATCACGATGGCCCAGTGGCAGAGTGCTCGCTTCTGGTTCGGTAGGTCGTCATACCAAAGACTTTAAAAATGGTACTCAATGCCTCTCTGCTAAGTACTCAGCATAAAGAATAGGATTGAGGGAGTGGATCATTCAGGCTATCTCGCCCAAGAAAAACGCCTGTAATGGGTGACCCAATGACCTGGTACAGGGGATGGAAAAACCCTATACTGGGTTACAGGACCAAGGACCTTTTAGTCAAGAGTATTCTGCTGGTTTCTACTCGCGTTCGAATGTTACGCTTTCAATAATGACATTGGAGAATGGTTAGATAGTTTGATAAAAGGGTAGGAAGAGAGATGACAGAAAAGAAAGTTGGGTAGTGTGATACAGGTGTAGGAAGAGAGAGGGCAGAAAAGAATGTTAGGTAGTTTACTCGGGGGGGGGTAGGAAG
>VCCN01005991.1:62038-81689 GCA_006491835.1 Architeuthis dux | reverse complement strand
AACTCTCAAAACCAGGTGATTAGAATCAAAATGGTTGTCTGTCAAATACTTATGACAGGTACTGTTATAATCAATGGTGTAATCCCATCTTTAATATTTAGTCACTCCCGCCCTACCATACCTGATTTTTATCAATGGTTGATTTGGCTTGTAACGCTTTCTGAAAGATTGCCACAAAAAAATATAAAAATTTCCAATGCTGTACTCCCTCTGCTGTCAAGTACTTCGAATGATTGTTCACTGGTTAAAGCACTCAAATAAAAACCATAAGGTAACACGTGTATTTAAAGCTAGATTAGACACCTTGATTTTAGTGTTTTTTTAATCTAATAGTTTCCAAGGTTTCCTTGTACAATCAAACTTTAATAATTGATTCCGGACCTGAATTTGTGTAATAGATTTATTGGTAAAGATCTACATCTTAACAAAGTTGAAAAAAAACATAGAAAAATCTTTTTTCGCCAGTAATTTTTTGTGCTTTCAATTCTTTAGACCCTAACAACCTTTGCTTGAACTATTAGTTTTTAGAAAAAAAATTTCACAAAGGGAGTTCTATTTACAATGTAAAATGTATGATAAACTCAACTGTTACTTTACTGAAGTGGCGCTTTGGACCCCTTGCACTCTCCTGGGTGGACACGTGCACACTCTTGGGAAACCCAACAAAATCTTAATGAAAGCACACTTTTTGGGGCCTTTTTATGAGTTTTTGGAGCGTATACAGTTAACTGAAAATGAAATCTACCCAATTTTGTCAATTTCTTGACAGATCTAGCCACTTTTAGCCATTCAAAATGGCCGTTTCCCACAGATTCCCAAGATTGTCCAGCAACGGTTACATTTAATTTTAGAATTTTGGATTATAGAAAAAATCAATTGATATGGTTTACCTTCTGTGGATCTTATCAAATATTATCCATCCTCGTGGGTATGACTTAGTTTTTATAACATCTTGCATTTTTATGAATTTAAATTCAGTTCTTTTGTCAACCATGTGGCCACTACACTAATTATTATCTCTACAAAAAAAATAAAATAATTAGTGTAGTGGCCAAATGGTTATCTCTACAACAAAAAAAGATCTGTTTAGGTGGTCATAATCTTAGTTTTTTAAAACTACTGGGATACGTTTTATAAAGCTTTTTACAGGTACAGATGCTAATAATATATAGGTTTTTATTGAGTGCTCTAACCAGGAGAACATATCAGATTGAATGCTAATAATAAAAGCTATTTTTTGCCTGACAATGCAAGATTACCTTGCAGATATTAAACTTGTTTCAAGATTATAAAAAAAAAGAAAGCTAAATGCTCAAAATTGCTGTTTTTTTTCTTAAAAAATCCTTCCTTACTAAGGGTGATGATGTACAGTTTTAGGAAGAACCCCTAAAATGTCATCATTCACCCGTGCATGTGAATGACAATCTATCTTCTCACCTTATCTCTCTTTTTCACTTATGCTGCATCCGTCTACAGTGAGATGCCATCGTAGGTCTGGTTCGTATGGCAACCCTATACCTTCTGTAAATGTCACTTCTCCACTTGTAAACTTGACTCCAATTAGAAGCACATTTGCAGGTGAGATCATGGAGGTGTGCTGACAGTTTTACTTTTCTGCTGCCGCTGCTGCTTTTCCTATCTTTTTGTCTCCCCCTTGTCAGGTCGTGGAACCTGGTTAGCCCATTCTCTTGTCTATCATCAACTGTCAAAATGTAGTTAAAAAGAGTGGTCAGAAAAATCGGTCTTAGAAAGTTCAGTCTCTCTTATATAACATACGAGACCAAACTTTCTTAGACTGTATTTTAAAACAAAAACTTAGAATTGATGAAAGACCATCATAATATTGACCTTTTTAATTCCAATTTTTTTTACCATCTTTTTGTTTTGTTTTTCCATTTGCAGGTGGTGGTGGTTTTTAGGCCATTCTTTTGTGTATTATCAACTCATTCATTTATTTCTTGTTGCTTGCAGCCAGGCCAGTTAGGGGGGAGGGTAGGCCTTTGGCTTGTGTTATAGAGCGTAGTGTAGAGATTGGTCTCATCCTTGGGAGGATTAAAGGGATCACTACGGGAGGCTCTCTACATGATCCCCAGCTACTTATGGAACCTGGTATTCCCAGACGGTCACCCGTCTAGGTACTGACTAGGCTCGATGTTGCTTAACTTTGCCAATCATACGTCCAGTGTGATTTGACCATTACATTATCAACCGATATCCAAATTGAATGGAAATACAAAATAAAAGAATGCGTTTTTTTCTAGTTGAATGAAGACTACCCTCACTGCTACTGTGAATCACTTACAGCCACTTAATTTTGGCTGAGGGCCAAGGTGTATGAATGGTCGGCAGTTGAGTGACGTCAAGTGTGCTTGATTTGATGACTTGAGTCATGAGTGACACACAACTTATGGTTCAAGTAACCAGAAGTTGTTAGTTACACTATCAATCGGAAACAAATACATTCACGGGGAAACAAGTGGTTTCCAGTCCATGCTGAGAACAGTTCATTACAACCTCCTCCATATTATAACAATTTGACGACTAAAAGAAGCTTTTGACCACTGACCAACTTATCCCAGTCCTTGCAGAATTTGTCTTGGTGACAGGGATTTGGGATTCTCCCCATCAAGTCTCTAGTCACAGGGACATGGGATATCCTCTCCCCCCTACTGAATTCGGCACTAAATGACCCACCAAGGGTCGATGTGCCGTTAAACAAAATCAATCAATCAGCCGATCCATTCTTCTACAGTTTTCTTCAAGTGTAAAATCTGTAAGGGAAGAGAGAGATCGCTTTTGTTACAGAAAATTGTAGCTAATATATGGCTTGATTCATTGCCAGCTACACGAGCCATGCAGATGATACCATTCATAGCCACACGTGTAACAGATTTTTTATGACACACTGGCTTTTTGTCATATTTTATTATTTTGGTCATGTAGTGTTACCTGAGATTTTAGAAGTTTATATCTTAACCCATTAACTGCAAATGACTAAACATTCTGTTTCATTGTGATTGATTGCAACTGTGAGTTGGAGCTATTATCTTGCAATGGAAAAGGGTTTTTATCTTGCAATTCATAAGTATTACTGTTCACCAGTTGTTGTTGGGTTAATTTTCAAAGATATTTTGAATTGTTGTAACCCAATACTATGCCCAAAGGTGACCAGGAACCTTTTCAAGGTCCTTGTTGCCTTTTTGAACCTGCATCTTCCAATAATTATTCTCACTGGACTTACAAAATGTATTTTAAAAGATATTGTGAGGAATTAATATATGTGAGCGAATCCATGCAATGTCAGTTATATAGTGAGTGCAAAAAGTATATGATCCATTTAAAAAAAAGTTCATTTTAACATCTTCATACACCTTAATAAATGATAGAATTTGGACTAAAGTAATAAGTATCTTGAGTTATTCCCCTTAGGCAGGAGAGCACTTACCAACTTCCAGTAAGGGGGCGCTGTTTTACGTTTTGGTGAATGAGCAGCTATATTGTTATTAGGAGATCGGAGGAGACATGTGTGTACCGTTGACCGTGGTCATTGTATGAATAAAGGATCTGTGAATACGTCTTCTGTTTGCATTTTTAAACTGTTAATATCTGTCATTATACCAACCTTACATAAAGATTAAAAAATATAAAAATCAGAAAAATACTGAAACAAGATCGAACATTGAAAAGTTATGTACAGAAGTCAGAAATCTTTGGTCCAAATTCTGTCAATTTTGAAGGTGAATAAGGATGTTAAAATAAACTTTTTGAAATGTTTCAGATACTTTTTGCACTCACTGTATATTTGAAAAGAAATTCTTTGAGGGATCAATTTGATTATTTTTTGGTGCTTCCGAAGTTCCTGAGTGAGTTGTCAGTCCTCCGTGTATAATTCACCTAAACTAATTAATGTATTTGATTCATAGTTTAATTATTATTTCTCAGTTTGGAGTTAGAAGAGAAATGGCTTAGTTTCCTCTATAAATCAGTTGTGAAAATAGATTCATTTTTTTCTGAATTATTTGTAAGAGTTGACATATAAAATAAAAAAGGGGGGAAACTGCATTTGTTTTTTTGAAATAATAGCTTTTGACCTGTTTGCTGCCAAGTATATTTTTTAATATAACTCGTGCCAGGTTTCTTTGGAAAAAAAATAATGAAAATAAGAAGTCTTCATTGCATATGTAATACGGTTTTATTTTCATACAAATCAAAAAAAATATGTTCAACAGAATATCTAATAAATGTAAAATATACTTAAATATAATGGAAAAAAAAAAGAAGAATAACTCACTATCATAAGATGAGTTCTATCGACAGTGGCACTGGACTGATGGCATACTAAGAATAGTTAGCAAATCATCAGTGCAAGTGACTAGATAAGACGAGATATCTCATCCATGACACTGGACTGACGATTTGATAAGACGAGATATCTCGTCTGTGGCACTGGACTGACGATTTGCTAAGACAAGATATCTCGTCTGTGGCACTGGACTGACGGTTTGATTTGCTAAGACGAGATATCTCGTCTGTGGCACTGGACTGACAACTTACTAAGAGGAGTTATCTTGTCTGTGGCAGTGAACAGGTTTTTAAAAAAAAACATGCGCAAAAAGAATGGTCTAATGAAGGAAAAAAAAATTCTTATTTTTTCTGCTTTGGCTTCCATTTTGTTTAAGTTTTCACTCACCAATTTTAGACTTTGTATTATATTGATTTTGTTTATTGATTTACTTACTCTGCTTTATTCTTGCTTATTTCAACTTATGCATTACTTACACATTTACTTGAGTCATGGTAAAATATGAGAAGCAAAGGAAAACAACATGAAACGAAGCAAAGATATCATTTATTACCAGGAACAATTGCTGTAATCAATAAATAACCCTAAGTTCTTTAATTATACACCACAAACCTTTGTATAAAAGCTTTTAGAATTACTTTCCCTTTTTTTTATATATAGTTTTGAGAAGGGTCATTAATATTCAAATGGTTCTTCGGACGATTGAACTCCTTCTTGTTATTTGTGTTGTAAACATGACGTTTCGGCCGATCCATTCTTCGGCCTTCATCATGTTCATCACACTCTGATTTTACACCCGAAGAAGGCTGAAGAATGGATTGGCCGAAATGTCGTGTTTACAACACAAATAACAAGGAGTTCAATTGTCTGAAGAACCATTTGAATACTTTCCCTTTGTTTCTCATTGCTTCCCATATTTTACCACCATTGTATTTAATCTGCATTTTCAATATTTATTTTAGTTTTATTGGGAATATTAATATCAATATTTTTCTTTTGATTTTCATGAAATTTCACTAACCATCTTCAAGTTAAATATTGTAAACTTGAGAACATGTTTGCATGAATACTAAATATTCCTCTGACATCTTCAAATCCATACAAAACTAAGACTTTCTACTGTGTTACACGGTACCACAAATTTTTAGCAAAACTCCCAAACATACACATACACACATATGGTCTGAGTGTATTTTGCATTTTCGATGATACACTGTTTGATGAGAAGTCGTGCCACAGCATTTTCTTCTCTTTGTGTCAAAGCCAGCTTTATCTTCCTCTTCTGAAGACATTAGGATGTGCCATATTTCTCTGAGACATCTATGCACCTATAAGGAGATGCCATTGACAATTAATACCTGGTTTTGTACAAATGTTGTTAGAATGGGGTTTTTTAGGCTTTAAAAAAAATATTTTCTCTCTACCCCTTTCTCCTTTTTTTCTCTCTCTCTCTCTCCTTTTCTTCACTCCAACACTTGTCTTTCTCTCTCTATCTTCCCCCACCCCCCTTATTCTTTCCACTTATTTCCTCCCTGTCTTCAACCTTTTAGTCACTGTTCATATTTCTTTCTTCATTCTTTTTTGTCTCTCTTTATATTTTCCTTCTCTCTATATTTAATCTCTTCCCTTTCAATCACCCCCTCCCTCCTAATGTTATTTACTATTAAATTAGTAGCTTATTGAGTAAATTGCTTTTCACTGGGGGAACACCAATATGTAATATGCACAAACCAATTTACATGAAATTTAGATTACCAATACTTTTTGTAGAATCTGTTTAATCAACTTTGTCATTTATCAGCAAAATACCATTTTTGGTGCGGAGAATTTATTCTTTTTGAAGTTGCAGAAAATGGGCATAAAAAAAAGCAATTATATATGCCAAAAAAACAAAAAAAACAGCTTTTGTTTTTAAGATAGTGAGTTTTTGTAATTAGAGCAGAAAACTGCCTTAGAGCTTTATAGTGATTGATTCCGAAACCATCAAAGCGAGGGGGGGGGGGCTTTTTCTTTTTTAACGATACTTGATAGAAGCTTTTTTTTTTTCACACATGTCTGGAATAGTACCACAACTTTTTATCAAACAGTGTTTCATCGGAAATGCAAACTTATGCATACACGCCACATGCGCACACATTAGACATACACTCATACCGTATACTCACACATGCTACATACACACACAGACATAAATGTACACACATACCGTATACACACGTGTGCATATTTTGCATTTTCGATTAAACGTTCAATAAAAAGTTGTGCCATGATCTGGACTATATTAAAAGTTGCTTTGTGGCATATTTTTCTTTGTGGGTAATTTTTGTTAAATGTTTCTTTATTTTCTGTAATATTGAAAAGATTATTGATGCTGTCAAATTAATAAAAACAGTATCTTGGACAAATGAGTTGAATTTAAAAAGAAAACGTACATTGACATTTTTTCTTCACATTAAAATTTTATGGTTGATCTTTGCAAAGATTACCATAATTTTATAGCTATATCAGGAAAGAATATGTAAAATGATGTGATTCAGTAATGAAAAACTGAGGAAATATATCATTTTTATTTAAATTTAATGATTTAAAATTGTAAAAGGTTAATTCAACTGAAACTTAGTCTGCAAGACTTGCATTCTTCCTGCTATCAAAAATAACTTGCATCCTCAATGTTGCCAACACCAAAAAAGAGCTATTTTTTTTAAATTGGCAAAAAGATACGAAAAATGATCATAAATAGCCAGAAAATGGCTAAACGTAAATACAATAGTTTGAATGCCAAAAAGCACTAAATCTTTTTTTAAATAGCAAAAATCCGCCAGAAAATGGCCAAAATGTTTAAATGCAAATGCGCTAATTTTCGCACTAATTTGACTGCCAAAAAACACTAAATTTTTTTAAATAGCCAAAAACTGCCAAAAAGACATGAAAAATGGTCATAATAGCCAGAAAATGGCGAAAATGTTTAAATGCAAATTTGCTAATTTTTTGCACTGCCAAAACAAGAAACACGCTGAATCGGCAACACTGTCCTCACTGATAAATCTGGCTTTGTTTGATTTCTGTTTTGTTCAAATTCAAGTAAGGAAAGGAATTGTATTGAGTGGCTGATTTCATACTATGAAAACATTATTGAAAGTGATTATTATATTGCTATTCATATAAGTCACTTGTATCCTGGTCATTATTGTTCTTATTAATATTGAAATCTTATGAAATAATTTTTCTCACAATATTTCAAATTAATATTATTAAACTGAAATATCCTTCATTATCATTCTTTTTATATTGTTAATATTTCATCTCCATTGCATTTTCATGTAACCATTATTCGTAGATTGTTTAAATTATTTATTTTTATTAGATGAAGTATTATAAAATCATTATTCATTTTTTTGTGACTACTTTCGACTGTGATTTTAACAGCGTTGATTGGAAAAAAAATAAGCTTGGGCACCTTACTATTTACCTAGCCTCCATCTGGCGTGAGGGATGTGTCTCACCCAGGGTTGCCAGTTATGTCCGATATAGGACATTGTGTCTGTTTTTCGCCCTGTATGTCCAGTAAAAACATTAAGAATCTTGTCCGATTTAAGGCCCCACTCAGCGTTGCCAACTTTGATATATTATGTTGTTTTTAGATATTGGATATCAGTTCTAGCCACTTTTAGCTATTTATTTTAATTATTGTGATAATAATCTAGCTACCTTTAGCCACTATCAGCTATTTATTTTCATTAGTGTTATACTAATATAGCAACTTTTAGCCACTATTAGCTATTTTCATTATTGTTATACAAATATAGCAACTTTTAGCCACTATTAGCTATTTTCATTATTATTTTTAGCCATCAATTTTTTTCTGTCTGATTTGACAGATCTGGAGCAGGGTTGAGCGAATTTGTCTAATTTTGAGATTGGCAACCGTGGTCTCACCCGAAGCTTCTTATTTATTTCCGATCAATGCTGTTTACTCTTGCTGGCTTCTTTCGGCAGTGAGTAAAGTTACGATAAAAAGCAACTAAAAATTAAGATGAAGGTAAATAGTAGTCATAAAAAATTAGTAATCATTATTTGTAGTTTTATTGGTCTCTCTATATTTTAGAGCTTTATTAAAATGCTGAAAGTTAACTCTGAAAATGTAGATGGTTTTTTTTTCAATTGAATACAGATTAAGATAATTAACCCATACAACCGCAATGACTGAAATTTAAGTTATTGCCGTTCTATAACTGGAAAGGCCAGAATTTTCCATCAATCACACAATGGACCCTTCAACTTAAAGTTATGGACAACTGTTTCTGCTTGTTTTTATATTTCTCTGTCTTAAGTGGATGGGTCCATTGTTTACAAAGTTAATGCCATATTTAGAACATGACAACTGAGCTGCAGTTAATGCACAGTAATGAAATATTTTGATGCAAAAACTATCTCTGCCACTTAATACTACGGCCCAGTCGGCTGGGGCCTAGAATACGCCAACAGAGGGGTAAGACCCCCCTAAACAGGAGTCACCTGTTGTCGCAAGACTCTATTAAAAAGAAAATAACCTTTCACCAAAGCCGCAAATCTCTATTACAAAAAACCTCCAACTTTTGGAAGTTTAAACTGATTTTTGCATTAAATGACCCATCAAGGGCTGATATGCCGCTAAACAAATCAATCAATCAAAAATATAAAAAACAGATTCGATATACATACCTGTCTACAAAAATCTGCCTGCAATAGTCTGTCTTCAAAAAGAAACTGAATTTGGCACTAAATGACCCACCGAAGTCAAAAACAAACAAAACAATCAATCAATTCTTAATACTACTCGTTCTCAAACATTAATGAAATGTGTGGCAGGGAGTTTATGTTTGAGAACTTACTATTAAGAAGTGGCAGGGATAAAAAGTATGACTCGTTATTAGGTTAATAAATCATCCTGGACATAGGTAATTCTGAAAAACATGCTTCTTTGTCTTTATATTGTCTGATGGACAAGATGTTATATTTATTGTATTTTTAAAAAATTATATCCACTGTTGATATTTTGGCTACCATTATTTGCTTGCTTAAGCTATTTATCATAGTATCATTATTATTGAATTTTGTAATATTTCATCATCTTTAATGTTCAGTATTAAAACTAGATAAGGCAGACTAACTGATGATTAACACATTTTGAAATTTCAGATGAAAAAATTGGTTAAAATTTAAATCAATATAAGATAAAAAAAAAACCTATTTTAACTTATTAAGCATATCAATTCAAATTTATAAAAATCGATGTTGGCTAATGTAATTATTCTATGTCTGTTTTCTGGAAGAGTGAAAAAAATTTAATGTTAGGGAATATTTTTATATTCATTAAATTCATTATTATTTTTCGTTAAGAAATTAAATTCTTTTGCGGGCAAGAATATCTTCAGTATTGTCTACAGATTTATACAAGATGAAAACAAAGTCGTCCGGTCCACTTTGTTTATGAATATGAAAGGAATTTAAATTTAAAATAATATCTTAAAAATCTTTTCTGATTTTTATTTTTCATCTTCTGTTTGTCTTTGCATAGGTGTATTAACATTTTTGGTGATAAAAATAAAATGATGCGTAGAATTTTTAGCCATTCTGGAATTCTAAAGCCAAGACTAACCGCAATGTTATTTATGCCTTATTGTCCACTAGTTTGAAACTTTTATTAAAAATACTAAAGTCTAAAATGCATTTTTATGAATTAATGCTATGAAGGAATAAACTATAGGGTGTCTCAAAAGTAACACCCGATTTGCAGCTATCCGTTGTTCAGATAATTAGTAGCCAAGATCTAAAATGGAATAAATATTTCATTAGTTACATTCCCAAATATTTCATGAGTAGTAGCATTGTATGGCCTAATATGTTTAACTCTTGAAGTCCTAAAGAGCATGAGGCCGCACATAAACAAACATGGCTGAAAATCCTAAAACGTACGAGGCCGCATGAGTCTTTCTTGCAATACTGCCAATTTTCACAATAATCTTCCTTCAAGTAAAGGCACTATAAATATTTGAATGAACAAACCCATTTTAAGCCATTTTCTGCTCAATCATTACAGGACTGGGCTCAGGATGTTAAGAGTTAAATAGACTGCCAAGATATGTATAGATCAAATTCAAATTGGCCGTTAGTTTTGGCACAGATATGTGTAAGGTGTTTTGCTATGAATCCTATGTCAATGCTTTAAAGAATGATACTTGTATTCACGCAGACTCACATACACTCCTTGGCCCCCAAAAATGAGCCAAGCACTTTCCATCATATAAAAGATCTTAACACCATAGAGAAGATATGGGTGCATATTAAGGGCAACATGGTTGGGAGAAAATTTGGGAACACTGACCAGTTGTGGGAAGCAGTCAGAGATGAATGGAATAACATTGAAGCAGCACACTGTAAACAACTATCGGATAGCTTGACCAAACAGCTCAGTTTTCTGAAGAAAAACAAGGGAAAAGCTATCCCATACTAAAATGTACACTGTGCACAAACCCCGCAACACTGTTGTATATAACATTGTCAAATATTTCATCTATAATTGATAGGAATGAAAGAATAATTGCAAAAGGTTTGATAAAAAAAAGCTTGGCTCATTGTTTTGCCCAGTAGTGTAGATATTAATGTGTTAGATTGGTTTTCTTTTTAAAGATAATACATCAAACTATGTTTGGATATCATCCAACTTGATCAGAAATAATTAATTTTGTAATGATCAGAGGAGATACATTTGATAAGGTCATTATTATTATAATTACCACAAAGTTTCTTTTTAAAATTAATGAATTATTCTATTTTAATTTCTTTTTGGAAGGTGTTTATCAGGTACAGTAGATCTAGTTTAAATAATGACCTTATTATCACAGAAGATGATAATGAATTTGAATAAACTGATACTACAATACTATTAACCAACAAGCCTGGCTGCTGCACGGTCAAACTCCATTCCTACTTCTATTCTGACTGAAGATGGTTACTGCAACTTTTGTATTGTATATATGTATAATAAACAGATTTGTAGATATGTTAGATTTGTCAGTTTAGCTCAGTCTGTAAGAGAGCCAGCTACCAATCACTTGGTTGTGATTTCAAATCACGGTAGGAAATGTTAATTTTATAAATGTATTTATTTATTAAAATGAAATAAGCCCTTGTGTATTTCTAACATATATTGGTGTAGATATGTAAGACTTGTCAATTTAGCTCAGTCGGTAAGAGAGCCTCTACAACCAGTGGTCGTGATTTCAAATCACAAACAGTGAAGAGTTTACTCCCCTAAAATTGGTGAGGATTGTTCTTGTTGTTACAGTAGAAAAACAACTAAGATATCATTACTCTTGCATATATATTTCTGCAATTAAAGTATATAATTTCGTTAAAGAAATTTATTACCTATTGAATATATCTATATTAGATATGGAAACAGTCAACCAAAACTGTCACCATAGGTTTCTTCAGATTTTAAATTGGTCTGGATGGCTGTGTATGTATCATGTGTACAGACACCACCAATGGAGCTAGTGGGCTGAAAATTTAAACATTTACTCCTTATTATGTCTAGTAAAAAAAAATTAAATAGGTTTTTAGTGGGGGGTTCAATTAACAATGTAAGTTTATGCTAAATTGGTCCCTTAGTGTGTGTCCGGTTGCATTCATGTTATTTTTTTTTAATTCCCGAAAGAAGTAACTTATTCATTGATCATGACCTTTTTCCAACTTTTAATTGATCACCCCTAACATAGCATGCTTTTGCTATCTGTCTGTATTCCTTTAGTTTACTACTACTTTAACTTAATTTTTAGGCTTCAGACTTGCTAACAATGAGTAATGAATAAATGACAGTTATAGTGAAGGTTGAGTCTCTTTTGCTCCTTCCATTCAAGCATAAACACCCTCTTCTATTCTTAGCCTTGTTGATTACATTGTAAGGGTGAGTGGGGAGGGAGAAGAAAAAGGATGAAAGGTATTAGGTGAAAAAAACAAGCAGATTAATAGAATAATAATAATGAAATTAATGGATCTGATTTGGATTATAGAATTATAAAATTTGATTTGCAGATTTAGCTAAATATTTTTCTTCAATCTGTCATAATTTCTTTTTAATATTATGACTAAAACTAAAAATAATGTACCTAAAGGGAGGTAACTTTGAACAGTTATTCCCCCTTTATATTAAAATTAAAATTTTCTTATATGAATTTAAGAGTTAGTGACACCTGGAAACATTGCGATCATCTTTCTTCTCATATTGTTCTCACTTGTCATAATTGTTTCATCTTGTTTCAGATGCGAGTAGCAGTCATGGTTCAAGCGCCTCATCTACCCCACGTTCCAGTAGCCCCAACAGGGTCTTGAAACACGTGAAATCTTATCCAGAAACGGTTGGCCAGTCAATCGTTTGTGATATCCCGAAGAGGTCGACTTCCCACCCGGCCAGATCTGACTCACAGACCATGTGGAACATACCCAGCCAAATTCAAGAACTGAAAACTCCTCCGAGGAACCAGTTTGTAGATCGTAAGTTTCCTCAGTGAGAATTATTTGCCTGTTGAGGTGGGTGTAGCCTAAAGGTTAACAGCACCCAGAACAGAATCAAAGAACCTGAGTTCGAACTCCGGCTGAGTCGATTTGCGTTCACTTCGCAGGAACGTCCTTGGGAAAGGCATGAATCCATCTCTTCTTCCCCCGGCTATGGGTAAATAGCAGGGCAGGCTGGGCTCTATTCATGGTTGGTAGACAATTATAACACCAGGGACTGGAGCCCTCTTAAGGCAGCTTGATGCCAACGACTTCCTTCCTGCAGCCAAGCTGATGTCAAATGTATAGTACTGCTTTCCTTTGGACTGCATTGGCGAAGCCGGATTCTGTCAAACTGGGCACTCTCCATACACTTCGCCAAGCTTGTGCCCTGGAGAGGTTAGTGTCATTCCATTGTCTACCGTATAGTGGATCTGGAAACTATTGGTTCTGTTGAAAGGTATAAATCTGGAGGGAAAGAAAGAGAAAATTGTGATCAATCTTTTTAAAAAATGTTTTCCATATAGGATGTGAGTAGATATGGAAAAGAGAAGTATTACTCTGATGGCAGTAATATAAAAATGAATTGTATATACACATAAGTTTGTTTTAAACCATCCAAGATATACATATTAATAAACTTTAATCAATAAGTAAACATTTGCATCTAGAATTGTTAAAAAAGGAGTGATTTAAAATCTACAAACAGCCTACTTGACACTACTAAAATTATGGATATATCAGTTGTTCTTGAGTTTTAAAACCTGGAAGATATGCATGAATAAAAACCTGGTTATTTGTAAATATAGGGTGGCGCCACTTTCCATTTTAAAACTTGAATACATTTTTTAATAAAAAGGTAAAGAAATTTTCCTTTTAGATATATTTATTTTGGACAATGGAAATTACTTCGAACTAATTATGGAATATAACATCCCTCAAATGCCTACCATTTTCAGCTTCACTTTTCTAGGCAATGTTCCATGACAGCTCGTAATGCATCTGGTTCCAATGCTCTATTTCTTTTTGAATATTATTCTTCAGTCCCGGGAATGTTTGGGGCTTGTTTACTTAAACTATTTCTTCAAGATAATCCCAAAGAAAAAAAAAATGTGGCAAACAATTCAGTTAATTTCTGATCCACATGAAATTAATTTGCGAAGCTGAAAATGGTAGGCATTTATGGGATGTTATATTCCACAATAAGTTTAAAGCAATTTCCAAGGTCCAAACTAAATATATCTAAAGGGAAAATTTCTTTTCATTTTAAAACTTAATAAAAAGGTGAAGAGACTTTTGCACCACCCTATATAAATATTCAGAAGTTAAAAACCATTGAGTGAACTCCTCTTAAAGGACTATTGGATTATATACTACTCGGGTTATTTTAAGCAAATGCCTTAGTTCTTGGTCTGGGTTTATTTTTGGTAGGATCGAAATTCCTTTAATCTTTTGGTCACTGTCTGGTAAATAGTGTTTTTTTTTTGTTTTATCTAATTACTAGTAGAATAGATTCATTGTAAGTAAAGCCCTCGCTATGTTTACTAATTACATTTGAGTATTTGATCAGTCTCTATATGACTATGTGAAGATAGATGTGTCTGTGAATGTCTACATGATATAGCTTTAGTGTGTATCTGTGTGTAATATGTGTGTGCGTAAATGGTTAATATATGAATACAATATATATATGTGTGTGTAGTTGTGATGTATCACAACTACACATTACGCACTTGCAAATATATATATACATACATATTGTATGCATACATTAACCATGTATGCACACACATATACAAACTAAACCTATATCATGTATATAATCCAATAATCCTTTAAGTCATTTAAGAGGAGTTCACTCAATGGTTTTTAACTTCTGAATATTTATATAGGGTGGTGCAAAAGTCACTTTACCTTTTTATTAAGGTATGATATGTCTAGAAGGAATATTGATTGTATGTATGGGACTTAAGAATAACACAGGCCTGACTGTTGTTTTCATTCTGATACCTGTTTTTAAACTATTGCATCGGTTTTTGTCCATCAGTTTTTTTTTCTATAGCATTTTTACAAAAGTGTTTGTTCCAAATGTGATCTAAAACACATTATTTTACATATAAATCATTATCTAATGGGTGTAAGCCATGTTTGATATTGTTGTTTTAAGTAAATGTAAATGTTATTTGTGAAAATGCCTTCAAATAATGACAAAATTACCAATTTTTAGTAAAAGTTTTTCTATAGCATATCAGCATTTTTACTAAAAATTGGTAATTTTGTCATTATTTAAAGGCATTTTCACAAATAACATTTACATTTACTTAAAACAACAATATCAAACATGGCTTACACCCATTAGATAATGATTTATATGTAAAATAATGTTTTAGATCACATTTGGAACAAACACTTTTGTAAAAATGCAATTAACATTCAAAATGCTATAGAAAAACAGGTATCAGAATGAAAACAACAGTCAGGTCATAAAACTTTATAGGCCTGTGTAATTCATTCTGTAGAATCTGATTTAAAAGAAAAAGCTTGGTCTACATATGTCGAATAGAAACCTCTGCAAACAGTTTGTAGGATTGAAATCCATTTGATAAAAGTAAATATTGAAAAAATATTTTAAATTTCAGTGTTCTAGACATTATAAATATTAAAATTCTAAAACTGCAAAATTTAAAGAAAACCCATTAAAATTTTTAAAATTAACATTTTTATGAACGTAGTTCCGTCTTGTGTATTGCTGTATGTCTTCTGACCATTTTCAACATTTTAACTATTAGTATGTGAATATCTCGCAAGTGTTTTGTAGACGTGAGCATTATTAAATAATTTTTGATTGGTCAAATATAGTTTCAAATTGAACCAATCAAATTGAATGCAATGTCAACTGCCCAATGGAATTAAAATCCCAATTTAAAAATCCAAAGTTTTGTTTTTAGTAGTTAATGTAAAGCACAATATTGTGTAGTGAAACATCTCACATTAACATTTTTTACATTTGAACATTTTTACATTTGACTGTTTAACACACATCACTACAAATTAATTGTGTAATATTATTAGTAATACTAATTTATCCATTTCATGAACAAATGACAGCAGTAATTAAATAATTTTGCAGTTGCACCGTACTTGAAAAATATCAAAAACATTATGTTGTTCTGCATTTTCTTGTTTATGTTCAACCAGAACGAACCTGGATTTTTTACGCATTTTCAAAAAAAAAAAATAAATAAAGGAGGTTCCTCTACAATTGGCATTTAATAGTTATCTCCCTTTACAAATGTTACAGACCGAAAATATAGACCATCACGTAGGTTATCTTGATTTTATTTTTTATTAGATGAAGCATTGCAAACCATTTAGTTTTTGACTAGTATTTCTTTCATCTTAATTTCAGTTGCTTTTCATCACAACGTCTCTGACCGTCAATCTACAGCTGTTAGTAAACAGCATTTAGTGGACATAAAGGATAAGCTTTCGGTGAAAAGCAACTAAAACTAGCATTCTAAGGGAAATTATGAATCACCGCCATCCATATATGCTGTGTTTGGAGTGATCAATTAAAAAGTTGGAAAAAGGGGTGGACAATGAATAAGTTACTTCTCACGCATTTTTTTGAGCTGTAATCACTAAAAGATTTTCCAAAAAACAAGCGGGCACAAACTAGTGACCAATTTAGCATAAACTTACGTTGCATATTGAACTCCCCACTAAAAACCTATTTTGGACGGCAATTTTCAAAAAACAAAAAAAAAAGTTGTCCCTACTCATTGAGAGGAGTGTGTGAACTGAACTGGCGAAACCTCAAAATAAACTACAAAATATCATTTGTACACAACAAGGTCTTCTGAAATTGTCATTTCAATCTAATATTGTCGGATAAATTATAATTCATATCAATACACTGGTCATAGATAGATACATATAAATGTCAGAACACATGAATAACCTAAACCCAACAATAAACCAGTGGTGTGGGTAGCAGTGATTAAATAAGATGAAAGAAATACTAGTCAAAAATCAATAAAAGTATTTTTTACACAAAGATACTATTCTTCATTGTAAAATTGGTAGCATACCAATCACAAAAGTGTAACAAAGCTTTCAACTGATATTACAACTACCAGGTTCAGTTCATTTTGTATTGATAATGCTTTTATCATTGCAGTCATACAATACATTTAATTCCTTGTTGCTCACAGCCAGGCCAATCAAGGTTTCGTGAAGGGGGGAGTCTTTGGCTTGCATTATTGAGCATGGTGTAGAGATCGATCTCCTCCTGGGAAGATTAATCAGGAGGCTCTCTACATGATCCTCAGCTGCATATGGCACCTGGTATGGTCACTAATCTAGGTACTGACCAGGCTCGACGTTGCTTAACTTTGGTGATTGTAAGAGAACCGGTGTATCCAAAGCGATTTGGTCGTAACAGCCGTACAATGTGTCCCAATATTTACTTACATAATGTGGTGAATGCTTCTGTTTTTTTCTGTTTAGTCGCATGCAATATCATATTACCCCAACCAAAACTGTCAACATGGGTTTCTTCAGTTTTCAAGTGAATCTGGCTATGTATGTGTCTTACATACAGGGCGCACCAATGGAGCTTGATATCAAGAAAAACGTTTTTTGTGTTCTTTTTCAAAATTCCCCTCAAAATAGGTTTTAGTGTGGGGTGGAGGGTTTCAATTTACAATGTAAGTTCATGCTAAATTTGTCCCATAGTTTGTGTCTGGTACCTTTTACACTTGTTTTTTAAAAAAATTCAAACTTTCTTAGTGATCACGGCCCAACAAAAGAAAAAGTAATTCATTCATTGATCAACCCTTTTTCCATTTTTTTTTTTATTGATCACCCCCAACACGGCATGCCAAAAGACGGTTTCTATTAAGTGATAAACCAGGTGGGAGAAGTAACTTATTCATTGATCACACCTTTTTTCCTATTTTTTAAAAATTGATCACCCCCAACACTGCATGCCAAAAGACGGTTTCTATTGAGTAACAAACCAGGTGGGAGAAGTAACTTATTCATTGATCACATCTTTTTTTCCAATTTTTTTTAATTGATCACCTCCAACATGGCATGCTGCCAAAAGACGTTGGTCATGCGACGGTTTCTATTGAGTGACTAACCAGACCTGTTTTTAATATATTTGAATATTCCTTATGCAGTTAATTTCTTGATGAATCTAAAATGCTGTTTTTTTTTCTCTATGTTCTAGCGGAGCGATTTAATCCCACCTATCTGCAGCTAGAGCACCAGCATCAGGTTCGTATTACGGCTGACTCTTTCTAATTTTTATTTTCGGCTCCACAGTCAAAAAAAAAAAAAAAAGAAACAATACCAATTTTAATTTAAATCACCAAGTTTTGAATTGAAAAACAAATTTGCATTACAATTTGCAAGTTCAAAGCTTAATGCATTTGTTTTTGTTTAAATTTTGGAAAAATTTAAATTAGCATCCTAATTATCGAAATTTTGTATTAAAGAAACATTAATGAGGCTTTGAAATCCTGCTTTTCAAATTATGAAGTGATTTCTTGATCTTTCCTCTATGCACACATAATCACGCACAAGCAAAATTATCTTTGCCTCCAAACAAATACAGGATGGTGCAAGATAGGTTGACCATTTTGATTCATTGGGACCACCATCTTTTTTAAATTGTTACAACCAACAGGCTAAGAATGCAGCAAAAATTATAGCTACAACAATAACTTAACTAGCCGGTCAGGTATGGTATGGTATGGTATAAGTAGGCTAAAAATGCGGCAAAAATTATAGCTACAACAATAACTTAACTAGCCGGTCAGGTATGGTATGGTATGGTATGGTATGGTATAAGTGGTTCCAAACCATTGAGTCATTCCCCACCTTTGCCAATAAGATTACTAGTATTCCCCCTTAAGGTTTATTAAGTTGCAACAAAGAATAATTTCAAATAATTATTTTATTTAGTGTATAATTAGACAGCTTTATAATAAGATGTACACATCAATGTGATCTCTGTTCTTGTTTTTTTTATATTTGTGGGTCTATTTGTGAGAGAGCACATCTTAAATCATTCTCAACTTGGAGCTTATGTCGAGCCTTATCTCTAGACTGGACTTTTATTTTTAACTAATAGCCATATCCTCCCGGACTACCCCCCCAGTTGAGAACCATGACTTTCACTATTAAAACTTCTGTCACAAGAATAGAAAAAACACACATTAATAAAACAGGGTAACCAGACAAATCGCCCATGGACAAATTGGCCGCGTTTCATTTTTAAAGGTGAAAATGACTATCTAGATGGGATTTAGAACGAAATAGAATCAAAATATATAAATCTAATACAATTTACAATAATAAGTTAATTCATGTTTGTTGTTTAATGTTTTATATATTTTTTTAGCTAGTTTTGTTTATTTTCTTGAGTAATGTTATTTAATGTTTTTTTTATTTAATTAAACTGACTGTACTTATATATTCTTATTAAAAAAAAATATCTGGGTACTGAGTTTATTATTACATACATGTATAAAACAAATTTATACAAAGTGATATTTACAAAGTTTATATCAGCAAAATGATTTTGATCGAATACTAGATAATTTAATTTTGAAAACTCCATTTTTGTAAAACTCTGTCTATATGCTTATATTTTTGTGAATTTCAGCCTCTCCATCCTTACCCGGCTAATAAAGAATCAATGGAAATTTTTTACCAACACACTGAAGTAAGTTTTCCTTTTCGGTGCACACACTAAGAGCTAGCCAAAAAAGAGCTACAACAAAACAGCTAGGTGACAATTGA
>VCCN01005986.1:8267567-8280389 GCA_006491835.1 Architeuthis dux | reverse complement strand
AAACCTGGCAATTTTATGAGGAAAATCATATTTTCTTGAAAAATTTTCTAAATTTCAACTAAACTCAACAAGTTTTGAACCTTTTTAAAAAAAGATACCAATTTTCAACCACTTTGTTACTTTTCTATCTAGTAAAGTTATTATAAGTAAATCTGCAAGTATAAAAGATTCTGTGATTTATAAATAGGGCAAAAAATATCAATACTTTTTCTTTTTCAAAGAAAATTGACCATTTCAATTTCATTTTACATTTTTATTTGTGCATATGATTTTGCAGTCTAATGCTATTGTCAATTATAATTTCTCAAATTAACAATTTTTTAATTATTTTTGTTTCAGAAAAAATAATATTTGTCTACTGTAAACTTTTATTTCAGGGAATTCTTGAGGCATTAGATCATGCACTAAAAACTGGTTTCAAGCCCCAAAGAACATTTTATGTGGCATTAGGACATGATGAAGAAGTAAGAAAATGTTTTTTTTACTATTACAATTACCTGGAAACTGAAAAAAATGATGAAAAAACAAGTATCTGATTTGTTGAATGGATGATAGATCTTTTGTTCTGTGGAACTTTTTCATTTATCTACCTTTCAATTTTCATATAATATCCATAGAATTTTAATTTGATTTAATCAGCAAGGTTCATATATCAAACATTATAGCAATGTATTGTAGTATAATAATGAAAAGAAATGAGTATTTTCTTCAGATGAAGTATATGACCTAAGATTATTGGCTGATGAAAGCATAGGAGGTTTGTTCTGAATATATTGCTTTCTTTTATTGCAACAATTTTTATAATCAAACATATTGCATAAATAATCTCTGCTCTATATCATAGAATGTATTTAAAAACAAAATATGCTTTTGGAATTAAATATGTCTTGAGGAAGATCTTTGATTTTTACTACTTAACTTTCTTTTTAATCTTCCTCTCAGTCAATGTTTTATGAATAGTTCAATATTTCAGTAGAGAAGCGAGATGAACAGTTTTTATTTAAAGTGTTCAGAAATGATAACTTCATTACAGATAAAGTTTAGAAAGGCATACAAAATAGACTATTATTCTGTTTATTGTTTAGCTTTGATATTTTTTTGTTCTACAGGATTATGATTTACAGTTTACAATTAATGTAAATATAATGTATAGGACTCAATAGATCTGAGAAAATTGTTTTAGTATTAAACCATTTTGGTAACTGATGGTGAAAGTTTTAATAAATATTTATATTGTTTTGGAAAAAAAGATTGTTTGAAATTCAACAGATCCATGTTATTTTCATCAAAATAGTTGCATAAAATCTTTCTCTTGAGAATGTATTATCTCTGCTCAACAAATGATACCCTTTACTGATTATCCTCTTATTACAAAAGCATTTATAAATATTCTGAAAAGAAATTTCATGAAAGGGAAAAACAAATTTTCCTGATCGATTTTGACCTCTAAAAGGGAAAACAAGTTCCCCCTCCCCGATTTTAACACCTAGAAGGGGGAAAAAAGTTCTTCCTCACTTTTTCCCTCTAAAAGAAAAAAAGGTTCCTTCACTTTTGACCCCCAAAATAGAAAAAAATCTTTCCCCTCACTTTTGCCCTCTATAAGAGAAAAAAAGTTTTGCTCACTTTTGCTTCCTAGCAAGATTACCTGTTTCTGTCTTGTACATATAAACATTCTCCCTCTCTTGTACATATAAACATTCTTTCTCTCTAATACTGTTATGATATACTACCATGAAAAGATTGCGGAAATGTAAGTGACCTGGTCACCTTAGCATATGCGTAGGTGTCCAAAAAACAGGATGTGGAAACCGGAAATGACACAGCGTGAGCGTTCGAAAACCCTATAAAGCTCAGAGCCGAAGAGGAAGCTGAAGTGACGGAGAAAAACTCAGACCAGAACAGAGGACAGAGACCCAGGCAGATTGCCTAGGGCTGGGAAGGCATAAGGCCAAGTTCCCCTGTTGGGAACGGTGTCTCAGGCACACCTTATCTCTCTCCCACTCTTCATTCTCCGGCTGATGAAATGTATGCTAAGAAATAAAAATATGTTCACATATTTTTATAAAGAAATTTTGAGTCTTCTTTCTTTCCTGGACCCAATGGATTTTCCTTCCAAGGACGAAGGCACTATACAACAATACAAATGTTTTCTACATCACAACTTCATGATAGCTACAGTACACAAAATAAGTGTTCAGTTTAGCATAGTGTTTCTCACCTTTTTCAGCGCCCACCCCCCACCCCATGGTATCTAGCTATATGTCAACACCCCCTGTACTTAAAATAGTAGAATTACTCAACACACATGTTTTAGAGTTCAGTTCAAAAATTTTATAGTAGGTATATCAATGAATTTCTAACGGTTGCTCATTATCAAATTAAGTGTGGCTGCGAGGCAGTTTAAAAGGTTTATTAAAAAGTAAATTACTTAAAAAAAAATTTTTTACAAAGTATATACAACATTAATTTTTACTACTAATGTGAACCTTGAGCTTGATGATTTTTAACAAGTGTAGCCATGCCGGGTTCAAGCTTGAACAAATAGTCTCAAGTATCCACGACTAACAATATCCAAGCAGTTCCTCTTCTGCATAAGTATATGTCTCACTGCACTGAATCCCCGTTCTATAAGATAAGAGGAAAAAGCAATGAAAAGCAATTTTGATTTTTTCCAAAGAGCAGGAAATTTCCCATACTGGTGCTGCCACATTTCATGATATCCTCTGCAATCAAAGATTTGTTTCACTTCTGCATCATTCTGCAGCTCATTGATTTCTTCCTGCAAGTCGATTTCTTGTTTTCAACCTTCCAAATGAATGGATTCATAACCCAAACAGGAATATTCATATCAATCAGATCTTCAAAGCATTTCTCAAAATCATTATTCAATGACTGCAGATGCATAAAGTATTCTTTTACTGATATCTCCAGCTTTCTGATGAAAGTGGATACAGCAGTTTTGGCCTTTTAATAAATTGAAATTGTCACCTTGAAGCTGCAAGATTAACATATTTATCATAAATATCAGCTAGATAACACTGTATATCCATGCAGATGATGAATTTTCTGGCATAATTCATTATCAACAGATTATCAAATGTTTTTTAAAAAGTGCTTTAGGCATGAACCTTTGAAGAGCCAGCGCACTTCAGTGTGCAGAAGACAATCAAATTCCTCTTCATTATCTTAACACAGTTGGCGGGATAAACTGCTATTCAATGAATGTGCTTTAATCTTGTTAACTACCGAAACTATAACAGAAACAGTTGAATGGTGGCATGGACTAAGCTTCTTAGCAATACGATCCTGATGATGAATAACACAATGGATTGCAAAAAGACTAGTAATTTCCTTTTTCATGAATGCAATTAATCCAACATGGAGACCTGTCATTGATGCTGCCCCATCTGTTGCACAAGTACTAATGTTCGTTATTGGGATATTATTGGTCATAAGATACATCTTGAGCTCTTCATAGAGTGATTCCCCATTCATGTTAGTCTTCACTGATCTACAAAACAGCATTTCTCCATGTGCTCTCCCCTCTTTGATAAATCGTACATAAGCCATTATGTATTGCAATTATTCTGGAAATATTGTAAGAAGCATTGTGACCACTATCAACATCAGAATCAGTGTTTTCCTTTTTGACACCCCCTCTAGAAGCTCAAACACCCCCTTAAGGTCCTTAGCCACCTCAATGCCCCCTTGAAACAAACCAGCAAATAGCCTATGATTGATCCTGAGGTTAAGTCAATATCCATACAGAATATCAGGGTCCTGGGACTTTCCGTTTGGCCGTGATGCTCGGACAAACAGATGGATACACAAACTTACATCTAGTATTACAGATAATTATTGTTATTATTATCATTATTATTTAAGGGGAGGCATTTTTTATTTTATTTTATTTCATTTTATAATTTCTATAATAATTTGTTTAGGTTACATTTTTAGTATTGTTTTTTTTTCAATCTTTTTTATATCTCCCATAATGATAAAAATAATACGCAAAACCATAATAACATTAATAATATATTTTTCCCTTCTAGGTAAGAGGGTTGGATGGTGCTTATGCTATTGGTCAACTTTTGAAATCTCGTCATGTCAATCTTGATTATCTCCTTGATGAAGGTCTTATGGTCACGGATGGATTAATGAAAGGAACTGACAAGCCAGTTGCAATGTGAGAGAATATTTATTACTTGCAATTGAATTCATATGAAAGTTTTGAGAAGGGTCATTAACATTCAATGGTTCTTTGGACGATTGAACTCTTTTTTTGTTGTTTGTGTTGTAAACACAACGTTTTGGCCGATCCATCACACTTGGATTTTAAAACTGAAGAAGGCCGAAGAATAGATCGGCCGAAACTTTGTGTTTACAACACAAACAACAAGGAGTTCAATTGTCCAAAGAACCAGAATGTTATTTTTTCATTTTGATGCACAAAGTTTTAAAATTATGGTCACAACTAATTCTAAATACGGTTGTAATAAAAATGAAATCTAAAACATAATAACTTTCATGAAAAATCTGTTAATTAAAAAATGTTCAAT
Organism: Architeuthis dux; assembly: GCA_006491835.1. Taxonomy (NCBI): domain Eukaryota; kingdom Metazoa; phylum Mollusca; class Cephalopoda; order Oegopsida; family Architeuthidae; genus Architeuthis; species Architeuthis dux. The sequence goes on along the minus strand of VCCN01005986.1, from coordinate 8,275,830 downwards.
TATTTCATAACTGATGTATTTCATTGCTGATAAATGTCATTTACTTAGTTTTTATCCTTATAGGAATTTTCGGGTAATTGCATTACTATGCAAATATTGTCTGTTCCTCAGGCTATTCTTTGTGTCGTATGAATAAACAAAAAAGATTGTCTGTATTTTTTCTTAAATTTTCTTTTGATTTTCTTTGATGCTTTAATTTGCTTTAATTATGAACACAAAAGTCTCAGGATTCCAAATCTAGTCCTCAATGTAGTCGCCTTCCTACTCAATCATGGTATGCCAACTTTGTATATCCGCCTCATAGAAGCTTCTTAGCCATGTACTAATTGCCTATTTCACCTCATCATTGGGGAACTGCTCTCCTCTGATTGCCTCCTTCATGGGCCCAAACAGATGAAAGTCTGTGAGTGCCAGGTCAGGACTGTAGGGTAGATGAGGCAAGGTTGTCGAGCCAGGCGCTGTGATTGCTTGTCTGGTCTTTAAGCTGCTGTGAGGCCTTGCAATGTCATGTTGCAAAAAGCACATCACTCATCTTCAAATGTGGCCTAGCTCACAGAAGCTTTGTTCTGAATTTTGACAATGTGCTCATGTAGGAGTCAGAATTGATAGTGGTGCCTTTAACAGTATGACTATGGTCAGTTTCTCCTTTCTCTCTAGGATTGCCATTAACTCTACTGACCCATCTCCTTAATGTGCTTACATCAAGTGCAGCCTTTCCATAAACATTCACTAACCCCCTGTGAATGTTTCTATGACAGCACTTTGCTTTCTATGTGTGTCCAGAGAGGCAGCCATTTTGAAAGAGGTTATGGGTAGGAAAAGAGAAGGTAACTCCATAAATATTTCCCCATGGCTTATAGACACTTTATGCCTTATAGCTAAAAAACACACTAGTAATTCTGACTAATACTTTTAAAATTAAATTAGAACAGGCATTACTTTTTGACAGACCCTCTTAGAATTTTTGGGGGTTATGTTGCAGGCCGTTTGAGAGATTGTGGCCATGTGTAATTCTTTTTTTTTTATAAAGTTTAACATGGGAAGAAAGATAAACTCATTAATAAATAGAGCAATGTTTAATTTCATAAAAGAGATTTACATTTTGCTAAGTATTAAAGTTGGTGCACAACTAAATCTTTGATCTTTAAAATTGAGCATTTTCAGGCAACTTCATATGTTCAGGAGTGTAGCAATGTTAGACATATTGATATTATTCAAGATTCACTCTAAGTGAGTTAAACATTTGAAGTTGTTTAATATTTTAAAACAATTTATTTTTTTACTATTAATTTGCAAAGTTTCTAGAATATATTCTTGAACAGTAAACTGTTGCATGCAGTAAAAAATACTGTTTTGGTTGTGTTATGGCCAGACAGACAGCTTTAGTTGGTCAAGATGAGAATCCCAATTTAGAAATTTGTACAATTGTCACAAAGTCATCTCCAAGGAATAATCAATTATTATTTTTCAGACAAAATGATAATATCTGTGCTGCATTATATTTCACAAAAATCAATAATAAAATCTATTTTATACAAACTGTGGAAGAAGCAAATTCTCATGAGAGCTCTTCTCTGTTATCAAACTTCATATAAAATTCACATTAATGAAATATTTCTCACAATATAAGGTGCTTCCAAGAATGGTAACTGCATTAACTATAAATATAATAAACTTTTTACAGCTGAAAGATTTTTCTCTCATTCCAAGTCCAGTTTTATATAAATAATATATTTGTGATGAGTTCAATTTCTAGGCTTGCTTTTGTGAAATATTTTAGGATTGGAGTTGTTGAAAAAGGCCAGGCAGTGGCTGTTCTTTCAGTAAATGGGACACCTGGCCATTCATCATTCCCACCATTTGAATCTCCTATTGGGATACTTTCTGCAGCTGTGCATAGGTAAGTAGAATTATAACAAACATTTGTAGTTGTTATTATAATTTAAATTAATATCTGCATGTTAGTTCGAAGATAATTTACCTCTGTCAACAAAGTTGAAAAGAGGTATGTTTTTGGTTGCGTCTGTTTGTTGGTTTGGAGTTTTTCCTGTCCACAAAATATCTCCAAAAGTTCTGAATGAATTTCATTCAGATTTTCTGGAAGGGTGGATAATAATGCAAAGGAAGAACTGATTAAATTTGGAGTGGATCCATGACCAACTACCTCCCCTACGTTGTAGTTATATGTCCAGGGCTTTTCATTACATTGATTTCTCTTTCAGCTTCTTCATATATGAATCAAAGAATATATGCAACAGTCGAAATTTAAACAGTTAACTACCCCATCTCTGATCTATCTACTAAGCGATTTCAGTGATGTTTAAGGTTACTGACAGCAGCGTTGACAGAGGTATGCGCTCTCTGAATGCTTTCTAGTTTACCAAACAAATAAAGCATCAAGACTATCAAATTCAGAAGGTTTAAATAAACTGATATGATTCATGGGGGGAATATTGTAACTACAGCCCGGCTCGTATTCGTGACGAAGGAAAAGGTTTGACGCTTCTTACTGGTGTACATGGACGATCTTTATCACACGTTAACTTTACGTACAGTACAACATTCAGTACAACATGAAAACTGCAAATACAATAATAAGGCCATGAATTAGGCGAATACACAAACACAATAATAAGGCCATGAATTAGGCAAATACACAATACATGAAAATGGTTAACATCGTAAACCGACATATATAATGTTCACGTTTGAACGTAGAAAACCATAAATACAATAATAAGGCCATGAATTAGGCAAATACACAAACACATATATACGGTAAAAACATTGTAAATAACACACACAACGTCCACGTTTGAACGTAGAAAACTGTAAATACAATAAGGCTGTGAATTAGGCAAAACACATATAGACGGTAAAATATCATAGATAACACATGCACAATCACTCGAAATCTACTGGATAAATGAGTTCATGAAGCTTGTTTGGAGTGGCAATCTAGTTTGAGACAAAGGTAAAAACTCTTTTCTGTTACCGTAATTCGCCTTTTGCGGTGTAGATGGTCTTAGGATTCTGATGTCGTGATCGGATGAGGAGAGACCGTGCGCCCTAGACGATTTCTGCGGGTCTGGCTGGAAGAGTCCGGGCAGTGCCTTAATATTGGCCAAGAAATGTGTGTGTGCGCTGAACACGTGTTTCGGATTAACCCTGGAGTCACAAGGTCAATTTATTCTGACCCTGGCTTCGGCGCGATCGAATTTGGGGTCGCCTTTCTTCTGAAAATGTCCATAAATTCACCAGGGAGGTCCCTGGAGACTTCGATCCCACTTATATTCTCATTAGTGGGGACAAGGCTGGGCGAAAAACGACTTTGTCTGTCTGCGCACGGTGGCGCCTAGTAACTCCTCATCCCAAGTTTTACACCCGGACACCTGGTTCTTTTGAAATTTTATCTCAAACCATGTGCATCTGACTTCAGCTACAAATATTACACACAGGGCTGCCACAAAGTTTTTTGCAAATGTAACAAAAGCTTAGGCCAAAATGTATCAAATCGTCCATAAAAGTACCAAATAAAGAAAAATATGTTAAATACTAATAAATTATAGGAAATTAATCAAACTTAACTCAAATACTAAAAAAGACTGCTTCATTTTCATCTGAATGACATTTTTCTTCCATCTTGTACAGTTAAACAAGATTTGAAAGGAAATTGCCAAACATACCAACTTTTCCTTGCGTAGTGCCAAAAGGAGCCAAAAATGTGTTGATTTTGTACAAACATAAAACCAACAACGGCAGCCCTGATTACACCACACCAATGGAGATGGAGTCCAAGCATAACATCTCAAGTTTCATTATTCACAAATAATCATACAGAATAGGTCTGGTTAGTCACTCAATAGAAATGTCTTTCGGTAGCATTTCAGTGTTCAATTAAAAAATTGGAAAAAGCAGTGATCAATGAATAAGTTACTTCTCTCACTTTTTTGGAGTAGTGATCACTAAAAAAGTCTGAATTTTCAAAAACAAATATGAATACTACTGGACACAAACTAGGGATCAATTTAGCATAGACTCACATGGCAAATTGAACCCTCCCCCCACCCCCGCTAAAAACCTATTATGGGGGAGGGATTTTCAAAAAACAAAGAAAGTGTTTAGGGGTTTCTAAAAAAGAAGAAAAAGGTATAACCTTCACAATACAAGTGACTGAATACTTCAAAATTGTATGAATGGTGAAAAGTAAGGGTCTGGTTTAGCATTTAAAACCCTAAGAAATTAACTTTTTAAAATCTGTATGTAAGTTCAATACACAGCATTAAGATGCACCAATTAGCGTGGGAATGGTGCTGATATCTCGCAAACTGTAGGAGGAGAAGATTTTTTTTTTATCAAATAGTCAAGCTTCATGATATTACCATTGCAGTTCTATCATTTTTAAGTTTTCATGCCACCTTACAAGCAAAAATTTATTAAAAACCAACTAATTTTCAGATTTTAATAAAGTTTTCACAAATTTAAGTGGAATCATTAAAGTTAATACCGAAAATAACAGTTATTACTGTTACCTTTCATCTGCAAAATGTTAATATCTCCAATGCCACAATATTGCTTATTTTATAATATAAACCTATGATGTTAGAAGTGGAGACTTTTGCTTGCTTCAGTGCCTGTCTATTTTCAACATAATGTTATTAAAAAACAGGTACCTTCCCTTATGGATCATATCACTAAATGGATGAATATCTTCTTTCTTAAGATCAATCCCGATAAAATGGCGATTATAATATTTGCTCCAGGTGCTAAAAATGTTCAAACCATCAACAGCGTAATTCTTAATAATGGCGACTGGATACTTTTTTCTGACTGGGTAAAAAATCTTCGGGCCTATCTAGATAAATCTCTAAACTTAGAAATGCATGTTAATAATGTAGTCTCCCACTATTATAAATTAATTAGAGATGTCTGTTGTATTAGAAACTTACTTTCCAACAATGAAACTGAGCAGCTGGTTCACTCTATTATTACCAGTAGATTAGACTACTGTAATTCACTTTGGCTAGAATAAATCACAAATTAACACACTACAAAAAGTTCAAAATGCTGCTGCTCGGTTAGTTTTGAAATGTAGGAAATGCGAGTCAATTAGGATTGGCATTATCAGCCTACATTGGCTTAGGATAGAAGAAAGAGTCGTGTTCAAAATTTTAATTAAAATATTCAAATGTCTGCATGATATGTGCCCTTATGAACTCTGTGCTCTTATTAACATTTAGAACTTGTCTTTATGAATATGACTCCTGGGCACAGACATTTCAGCTATATAGCACCCAGATTTTGGAATCAATTAGCCTATGATATCCAGAACATACATACATTAGCAAGCTTTAAATCAAAAATCAAAACTTTTCGAGACTTTCATAATGAACTCAGTAAATAAATACACTTTGTAACTGTGGCTCCTGCCCCGTGTTTTGTAAAAAACTTTATTGACAAGTTGCACTTTCTTCTTACTCTTCTTTAATAGGCCTTATATTTTTACTGCAATTGATTGCACATGTTTTCAAGCGCTTTTGTCCAGTGGGGATTCCAGAGAAAGGTTGTTGTTGCTGCTGTTGCTGCTGCTGCTGTTGCTGCTGCTGCTGAAAAATGAAATACAATTGCTTTGATTCACAGTTTTTGTGTTATGTGCTAAAAATACGATACACTCTAATATTCCATAGAAAAAAATAATTTTATTTTGCCCTTTTCTGATCCTTTCTCTGTAGCTATTACTTCCCTTTCTATGTATTTTCCCTTTGGAAACAAAAAAAAATATAATGCCATGATATCAACTGATATAATAAAAATGTGTAATTATATTTTCAAATGCAGCATTATTATTTGGGTATGTTTTGTTGGTAAAAAATAATAATTCATAATTTTTTTTTACCTTTGTTACAGAATTGAAACAACACCACATCCAAGTAAGTTTGGATCTGGGGCAGAAAGAGCTACTTTTGAACATTTGGCACCTGAGGTAAAAAGATTTTAAATAATCTCAGTCATGTTTTGTATAAAAATGTTTTCCAATCAGGGTGTGGTATTGGCATGTCAGTTGTAGCAAAAACTGACCTTGCTAAGTCTTTATCCAATCTTTAGAATTTGTTTAGTAGTAAGTGAATTCTAAAGACTGGTTACAATATACAACAGAGGAAGGGCACAGAATCTATCAACCAAAATGTTGTGTTAATACCAACAAAAGATGATAATGAAAGAATAATGAAAATACTTTAACAGTAAACAACATTGCTTTAGTTGTTTTGAACAAAGCCATCAACTCTCTCAGATTCTTATTGGCTTCATATTGTAAGAGTTAAGCTGAATTTCAGAATTTTGCATAATTCATTTTAATGATTTAGGATTTTCCTTTCTTTGTAAAGTCGTTCTTTATTTTATATCTTTCAGCTCAGCCTACCTTACAAGATGTTATTAAGCAATCTTTGGTTATTTAAGCCTGTTATATCTTGGTAAGCAAATATAATTTTTATTGTTTTATTTTAGCAATCTATTAATTATAACAGGTTTTTTGAATTTTTGATCACCAGATAGTTAATGCTAATACTCAAATTCTTTGTAGACTTAATCAGAATGGCATAGTTTTAGATATGTTAATAAATGCAAATATTTAAGAGTTTTTCATGCTTTATACTGAATTAGATATTTAATATTAAAAATATTCGAAATTAATAAAAAAATTGCGATTTTATAACTTGAATATTTATCAGCATAATAAATTGATTTTATGCAATAAATTACTGTACACTATTAATATTCTGGTATCCTGTATATAATTATGAGAAGACATTTGAAATTCTTTAAACCTCCAGACTGGTTTACATGGTGGCTACAGATGTCATCGGTGATCTTTCGATTTTGTGATTTCTTTCTTTTTTTTCCAGCTTATTTTGATCACATTTACCATTAGTGTCTAAGAGAGCTGCAAGTATCAGTGGTGGTGTAAATTATAATCACCAACCCATTAATCTAAGGGAAAGTTTAAAGATTGAAAAAGCATTTGATCCTGATCAGTGATAATAGAACTGTGGTTCAGAGGAGGATTATTGAATTATATTTACTTGATGTATGGGCTGGCAAAATCATTAATCCAGCAAGACTTTGGAACAATGGTTTTATATCAGTATCAATCTATTTTTCATGACTCATCCTAATTCTGATTTTTGTAGGTTTCTTTCTCTAAAGCCCAATACAAATGCCCTTGTAAGAACAGTCAGTGCAGTGACTCGCTTTAATGCTGGGATCAAGGTAAATTAAAAGATTGCTATATGAATTTATAGAATAAAATTTATCAGTATAAAACAGGATTTGTTATTGTAATCTACTTATTTTGCATTGTAATGCCTTTCACTTTTCTCACTTACCATCATCAATTTTGAAAATATTAGACACAATTGAAGATATTAAGATTTTTTTTTTAAATTACACAAACAATCGATGATTTGTTTCTGAAAATTATTATTTTACCTTTTTTTAAAATAAATGTATTCTTGTATATGTTTGTGTGTTCTCTGATTCACTTCAATGGATTTCAAACAAATTTTCTGATGATTGATAAAAGAATACAAAAATTATTTCACTCAGGGCATATGCTTTGCTCCATTTACTGTATTTCCTTGTGTATATCAAGATTCTTGTATAATATGATTGCTAGATTTAGAAGTGAAAAATAGTAGCTTCTTGTTTAACATGATTTGACACTACAGTCACTTGTGTTTTTCTTCTTCAATGTTCCAAATTTGTGTACTGCAATACTGCAGTTATACAATAAGTGTCCACTATTTTTATGTTGTGTATTGTTACAATAGTAATCTTATTATAATTCACCAAATGTCTGTCCGTCTGTATGTACTCACCTACTGCAGATCTTTTCTGTGGGTACAGATGTAAGCCCGGGTAAGGATTTTAGCAAATTAGTTTTTGAAAATCAGCTCCACCCCCCTTATTGATTTACAATAAAAAGAATTATCTTATTTATTTTAAAATTGGCACATTTTTTGTGATTGGCTTCTTTTAACTGCCTTTATCAGCCACAGTCAAAGACTGAGTAGGGACTTTGTATCTTTTAGAGAGAGGGTGGAAGAGTAAGAGGGAGAATAGTGGTTTGTTTAGAGAGTAGCTGAGAGTAAGAGAAATCGACACATTTTTTTAAGTGCTGCTTTATCCATTATCATAAATTGTAAATAAAAATATAGTATATTTTATTTTATTTTACAAAAACCACAAAACAACACCATCACAA
>VCCN01005986.1:8255307-8267399 GCA_006491835.1 Architeuthis dux | reverse complement strand
ACAGAAGCCACACAACATAACACATTTTACTGGCATTAAAGTGTTTTTAATCTGCTTTTAATAAAAAGATGTATTAAATGAATAAATTAGAACAAAACAAATCCTATTACTTTTTTATGTATATATTAACATTACTTTTGAATATAAAAATGACCTATGAAATTATTCAATGGTCACATTTTTATAAATGTGCATGTGTGAAATTTTTAAAAACTTAATTTTCATAAAATAAATACAGATTCTTCAAATCTTTTAATTATCTAAATATTCAATTATTTTTTTATATACGGATTGATATGAATAAATAAATATGAAAGTTTAAGATTGAAGTTGTAATAAACCTCACACACCTTCTGACTCAATGATAAAAACGGTGTACAAATAAAAAAAAATAAGAGAATTAATGAAAGAAAAACAGAAGTAAATACATCAATTTAAATTATATTGTTATTGCTTTGAATAAATTAAATTGTTAAATTTTTTTCATTTGTGCCCCGTTTTAACATTGAGTGGGCGAGGGTCTGAAACTTTACAATCGAGAAGGTTGATTATTCTTAAAACTATGAACAAAAAGTAAATGAATCCAACTTTTTGGCGATAAGCTATATCAAAAATGATTTCAGCTGTTCAAACAGAAATTGCCAATTTACGCCACTTATCTAGTTTTGAACTTAGTTAGTTTTGAAACAGGAAATGCGAGTCAATTAGGACCAGCATTATCGGCCTACATTGGCTTAGTGTTAGAAGAGTTGTGTTCAAAGTTTTAATTACAGTATTCAAATGTCTGCATGATATATGCCCTTATGAATTCCGTGCTCTTATTAACATCCGATATTTAGATAGTTTAATTTTAGAACTTGTTATTATGATTATGACTCATGAACGCAGGAATTTCAGCTATATAACACCCAGACTTTGGAATCAATTACCCTATGACATCCGGAACATACATACATTAGCAGGTTTAAATAAAAAAAATTTTAAATTGTTTTGAGATTTTCATAATTATATGAACTCAGTAACTGTAGCTCCAGCCCTGTGTATTATAAAAAAGTTTTTTGACAAGATGCACTTTCTTCTTACTCTTCTTTAATAGGCCTTATATTTTTACTGCAATTGATTGCACATGTTTTCAAGCGTTTTTTTCCAGTGGGGATTCCCAAAGAATCTATAAATTCCATTTGTTTCAGTTTTTTTTTTTTTAGTTTTTTTTTAAAGAAAAATTTTCTAAATTTATTTATTTATTTTTATTATTATTATTAATTTTTTTTTTTTTTTTGCGTGGGGTTTTAGATACACAGATAACTGTGCTGATGATTTTAATTCGGTTTCAGCAATAAAAAGTTATTATTTAGTTATTTTAATTTCATTTTGGTGAAATTTAAAACCAACTGCAATCATTTTTTGAAAAATTTATGTTACATTAATATTATTTTTTCATTAAATTTATTTGAAGGATAACATTGTCCCTGCATTGGCCCAGGCTGTTGTCAATTATCGTATTCATCCTTCTGAATCAGTGGAAGAGGTAATAAAAACACAACTTATTCTTGGTCTTTTTTAATTACTTTTTGACTATAAACATTGTTAATCAAATTGCAATTCACTTCCATTTTATTCATGAATTGAGTTAACTGGATTTGGTTTATTTGTAATTTGATTGCTGTTGTAGCTATATCACCTTCAGTTCTGGTGCAACAGACTTGTGTTACATATATAGTCAACTGAATGCTTTGGATGGAAACCAGCCTTTGGTACATTTAGTGATGTTTCATTTTGCTTACCCCCATGATCTCTTGCATTCCCCATTGTTGTAAAGTATCCACTTTTCATCACGATCACAATTTGATTCACAACTGGAAAATTATCCTTATGTTTGATTAGCAAATTACACATGGAAATACGGTGCAGTAGTTTCTTATTTTCACTTATATAGGAGCCACAGATCAAATTGACTAATGTAACCAACCTGGTGCAAACAATTTTCAACACTAGATTTGGATATTTTGAGAATGTTGGCTCCTGGGTTGTATAATGTTGATTATGCTGTCAACCTCATCTGGTCTACCCGACCATGGAGTATGATTCAGCATGAAACTACGCATATCACTTTTGACAGATTTGATCAGTCACTGTACCTTTTCCATATACTGCACAAATCCTTTTTTGTGTTTTAGTCAGTGTTACAATCAATGAAGAAAAATATGCCAATTTTGATAAATCTTTTAAAAATATACGCTGATATGACAGCTGTCAAAACAATCAAATGCAATCTTTTTGAAGTTAGTCGGAATTAAGAGCATTTAGTTTTAACTAACAACAAAACTGAACAAACATTTTAGGCTACCCAATAATTAAAAATCTACTTGCTTTAGAACGATAGTGTTAATCAGCTTATAAACTTTCAGAATAAACAAAACCGCTAGTTTACATAACTGAAAATTGTACTATCTGATATATTGTAAACACATAACTTGCAGGATAAGTGTGTTGAATTATAACTTCTTGATAAACAATCACATCATCTTTATACATTCGGTTGTCTGTCTGCCTGTCATCTGTGTGAGCACAGCTCCGGTAAATAAATTAAAATACACACCTACAATCTTTTCCTATCTCTATTTCATCACTTCTCAATTAAATTAAATCCATCAAACCATGATTATATATATTGACAAAAATGAAGTGAAACACATTTGTGGAGTAAGCTAATTTGCATAAATTTAAATTCTAGCCACTATGATTAATTTTAAAGGAAATATTTTTCAATTACCATATATTTCAGCAGATACAGCGAACTTCAGATAAGACGAGACCCCAATTTCAGTCTGAATTTCATGATTTTAGTTCACTGTTTAGTCACTGGCCTATAAGATGTCACTATTTCGGGGGGTGATTTTTGTATGCTTCAAGTGTGGTCTTATCTGCCAAAATATACAGTATCTCTATATAAATAAATAATATACTTATAATATATTGTCTTATAAAATTAATTTAAAATAATATACATCAACAACGATTATTAAGGTATATATTAAAATTCATTTCTGCTATAATCAAGGGAGGTAATTCGAATAAGCAAATAGCAAAAATTATAAACAAAAGTGTGCACAATTTCTGGCAGTAACACACATAACACAGGAACATGTGTATGACAATGTTTTAGTTTTAAGAATGAAATATACTGTTTACAAATGGCCATAGGATGTCAAGTTTTTGCTGATAATCTTTTTATGAATTTACATTTTTGGATTATTATTATATCATTATTATCTGCTGTCCGAGCCCAGAAATATTCTAAATTCCAACACCCTGGCACTGGAAGATGTTAAATTCCAATGCCCGGGCACTGGAAGATGTTAATCTCCAATGACCGGATACTGGAAGATGCTAAATTCCAATGCCCGGCCACTGAAAAATGCTAAATTTTAACATTCAGGTACATAATTATATTAAACTACTAGGGATTACCAGCATTACCTGGGTATAAAATAACTTCTCCCACACTCCAGGTGGGTGTGCACTCTCTCCCGCATCCAGTTTAGCATTATTTCATCACTCAGCCCCTCTTCCCTTCCTGGGTGTTGTGTAAGAAGAAATATATTAAAGAAAATATTTTGGAGTTTTTTTCACCAGGCAATGCCAGGATTCTCTGATAGTAAAATATAAACTTATTTACAAATATTTTACTTTGTATTATTTTGATTATTTTAGCCCATTATTGAATAACTATCTTTGTCTTTATTCTCTTTTGTTCCCATGAAGTGAGGATTCTAAATGATCTTGCTTTTGCTTGTCTGTTTAGGTGATTGCTTTTGTTAAGAAGACCATTCAGGATGAAAGAGTTCAAGTAAATGTTAGATATTCAATGGAAGCTTCAGTGACTTCACCTTTTGGAGATGACAGTTTTGGATATCATACAATTAAAAACAGCATCCGAGAGGTGTTTGAAAATGTAATTGTTGTACCTGGTAAGTTTTTTTAATGTGAAAACTATTTTATGTTTAAATATTCCAAGATACTTCTGAGATGAAAATTCAGAATTTCAATCTTTCATATTTAAGGATCTTAACATTTCAAAGTGCAGCAAATTTTAACAGGTACACTTCAAGCTGACTTATTGAAAGACTATATATTATTGTTAAATAATTGACTACTTAATATGAACACATGATAGAACATGTGAATGTAAGCACAAGAATGATGATATCTGTTTATTTCAATGATATTTTTAGCTTATGGTTGTAGATCCAGTTGCTGGATATTCCACCTTGATTATACTAAACTTCCTAACTAAACAAGTTATTTGGAGACTGGGTCAATAGATGAAACATTTTACATTATAGCTAGTTGAACGTAACACTCATCATTATAAATTACACAATACTAGCCAACCACTGTATTGTAACAAGAATCAATGGAAAAAATGTGGCCTCAAAATTCAGAAAATATAGTTTTATATATGAAATGGTAATTTTTTTAACCTTTAAGATAAGGTGCCACAGAATACTTAAAATCTTTTCAAATCAAAGTAGATGTATCCTATAGTAAATGAATTAATACACTGATGTCTTCAAATATGGAATATAATTATAAAATAACTTTAATTAACTGTTATTAAAATAGCTGTCTCATAGATAAAAGTAAATAAAGATTTGACTGTTTTAATATCTTGGCATTGATTGTAAATTTATAGGTCTTTTATTTGTTCTACTTAGAAGTAACAATATTACGTGCACATTGCATATACCAATGTCATCAGCATGAGGTGCCGTTCATATATTTTGTATGTTATGTGACTAGGATTACTTTATAAAAAAATTAACCAAATATTAGACTTGTTTGCTAGATATCAGTAAAGAAAGAAATTATTCTTGGCATTACATGATGAAAAATTATCATATTTTCCATATACTTTGATTTATTCTAGAAAGAAAAATATATTTGCTTTTCTGGTTTGCTCTGTAGAAAACTCTTGAGTTTATTGAGGAGTGAAGAGGGTAAAAAGGCAGGGGTGGAATGACAGAGGCAGATTTTTTAAAGTTATTTTTCTTTTCTTTCTCATTCTAAAACTAGGTTATTCATAGTAGCAGACTTGCTCCCAGGCTAAAAGAAATTGCCAAATTAGAGTCAAGGCTTTTGTTGAATATTAAATTAGAACTTCTTGAATGTCTAAAAGCTATTAGATTGATGCACAAGTTTCCAGCAGGTTTCTGACACAATCTTTCGTTCATATTCAGTAAGTAAAGTATATTCTCTGGCTTTCTATGACCGTACATCACTTTTCAGCTAAATTGTGTTTTCCATCATAAAAGAACTACTGACCAGACAAAATGTTGCATGGAGCGAAACAAGTGATAGTCCGAAGGTGATAGATCTGGAGAATACATCACATGTGGGAAAACTTCCCATCTCAGCTCCATGGTCCATGGTCATTTGCTGCAAACTAGGGATGAATATTGTCATGCAGTAAAATCACTTTTTTCTGTTTCAATTTTTACTCAAACTAGAAAGCACCCAGAGAGTGCATACTTCTGCCAACGCCATTGTCAGCGGAAGTAATTGTGCATGGATCTACCTCAAAATATAATCACTTCTTACATAGCCTATTGTTCAGTCTTCGGCAAAATTTCATTGAAATTCATTGAGAACTTTTGGATGTATTGTGTGGACAGTCATGAGCGTATACATAAATGTATGAAAAAATGGAAAAATATCTCAAAAAGAATTCCAGGATCTGCCTCAACCCAACTCTTCCTTACCCCATTGTCCACCCTTCCACAAAATTGAAATTTATTGAGTACTTTTCAAGATAGCATGCGTGCAGACAGAAAGATGGATTGAAAGACGGACATAACTGAATATACCTCTCCAACAAAAGATGGCACTGGGAACTTTTGCATCAACCTAATATTATCCTCATCAGATATTGAGAGCTGTTGGTAGCCAGTGATTGAGCAGCAGGAACCAGTGTCTTTACTACTAGCACTCTCCAGAGATTGAATTTGTAACACCTATTCTGCTTCTTGAAAATCCATTGCAGCCAAGCTTATGAAAAGTCAGGCTTATAATATCTGTGGTGATCTACAATAAGATAGGTTATTGCGTTGACAAGGTGAAAATCAATTTAAATTAATATTATTTGCTCACTTTTTAGGCTATATGCTTTTATACCAATAAAAAAAAAATAACTATTATTTATTTATTTTATAATAGAATAAGATTTTACATATCATAATGAGTCTGAATGACAAACATATATACATATATGAATTTTTTATTGACTTTAATGTTTTCTCTTCATAGGTGTGATGTTTGCCAATACGGATACGCGTCATTATAAAAACTTAACAAAAAGTATGTATCGATTCAGTCCAGGCTATCTTCAACCTGATATGCTTCCTATGATCCATGGATACAATGAGAGAATATCTATTTGGAATTATGAAAAAGTTATTAACTTTTATCACCATTTGATATTAAATTCTGATAAAGGTAATATCCAACCACTTAAAACACACATAGAATTGTGATTTTTTAACTTTTTTTTCAAGTTATAGCTTTACTATACATACAAGAAATTGAAAATAAATGGAAACTTTCATGAAAATAATTGTTGTATTAATTTATTCCTCCTAATTAGACAAACATAGAATTAACTTTCTCTTTTACTATAAATTTGAATGAAGGACTTTAATGACTTTAATTTGCTTTCATCCCAGTGAAAATCAACAAGTCTGTTTTGACATTCCATTTTTTACAAGAATTCTGTGTTAATTGTCATTCTATTCTACTTGACAAATTTGTTATACTGATGGTTTTTAGAAATTCAAATCATATTTTAATAAAAAATAAAATAAAAATTTCTTTTGTCTTTAGTTGTTTTGAATGTTTTCTTTAATTTCAGCTACAGGATGAGTCAAAATTAGGAATGAGATAATTTTTGCAATGTTCTTTTTGTTAGCAAAACAAAAATCTTACATATTGAATTATTGTAGCTAAATCAGCAACCTGAACAACAAGCAAGGTGGCAAGGTAATTCTTCCCTTTTCACTCTGTTGTTTTTGTTGTGTTAGAGCTACTGACTGGACACACCATTTGGCCTAGAACCTTGCAAATTTGCGTGATTACTTGACATTTTCTAAAACCGTTTTTTTTTTTGTGATTAAAAATTTTCTAATTGTTTTTGGACTTTTAAAAAATCTTCTGTCAGCGCTACTGGACAGACCATTTGGCCTAGAACCTTGCAAATTTGCATGAGTACTCCACTAGACATCTACAGGTTTTTTTTGGTTTATTTTAAATTGTTGTAAATTTTGGTTAATGGAATTTGGCGGCTTAAATTGTTCAAAATTTTAATTACAATATTCAAATGTCTGCATGATATGTGTTCTTATATTTTGATGGTCTTTATGAATATGACTCATGGGCACAGGAGTTTCAGCTCTATAGCACCCAGACTTTGGAATCAATTACCATATGTTTTTTTTAATGGTATGTTTTTGTGTTTTTGGTCTAGGATCTTGTAAATTTGTATGAGTACTCCTACACTACACATCTCCTAAAAACACCAGTTCACACTAAGCCTTAGCAAATTGTGTGATATTGAGCATGAATGGCAATCAAATCCCCCACAGCTATTTGGGGAAATTTTCTGAAAAACTTTTTTAAAGAATAATTTATTTTTTATTTTTTATTACATTGATTCACTTAATGGCTGGTGTGGCGTGTATTTCCTCCTGTTTATTGAATGTTGACAACATCCTGCAAAGGGACTTATATAGTGATTGAATATATATTATTTTGTTTTTATAAATTTTGAATACTGTGTGGGCCAAGCAGGAAGTTTTATTCGGAAATAGGTAGGACAAGCTTTACATATTTAATTCTTCAGGTTTCTTTCCATTTCTTTGCCATTTGGCAAATAGCCAAATTGTTTGTTTCATGACTCTCCAGCATGACCGATAATCCAGATTGGAAGAGATACATGGGGAGGACAACACAACTGAAGTGAAAATGTTCTCTCTTAAAAAGATAAGCATGGAGTGACCGGCTCAGTCATCTGTTAGCAGAGAGGTATCCAAACCTTGGCCAAAACCTTTTTTTTTAAAAAGACAAAAAAGCAAGTAATCAAAACACTGCAAGAAACAGTGTTATCCCAACCAGTACCATATGCAGCAACACAGGACACCAGTTCACACTTAGCCTTAGCAAATTGTATGGTATTGAGCATGAATGGCCATCAAATCCCCAGCAGCTATTTTTGCCATCAGCTGACTATCAGAAAGTTCTTTGGCACACTTCCTTACTTTGAAGTTAACATCAAATGAGGCGACCTTATGAAGGCCATCGCATCCAGCAAGATTATTCCAGAAGAGGCACAGATTTGGTACTTGTTTTCACAGGACTTTGCTATGCTGAAATAAAGGGCTGTGTACTTGAAGTTTTCTTCGTAAAATGCTGAATACTTAGCTTCACGTTTTGAGCTGTAACTTTTTAAGCCCAATAGATACAAATTGACAAGATACACCTTTCCAACGAGATATATATATATATATATATCCTTCATGAATTAAATCCACAATTTTGCCCATAAAGTATACTTGACATTTCCTTGTAAAATCCTGAAATACCTATATATTATTTAGGGTAAAATAAGGTGGATTTTTGAATTCCTCATGTCTGAAACCCATGATTTAGCCTTTTAAAGTACTCAGATATCTCAACTGGGCGACGAGATATGAAATTCTGTTTTTTGGGTGTGTGCTGGCGGCCATTTTGTTTTATGCAAATGAGGTAGTTCTTCCCATCTTCTTTCTGAAAGAGGACATCCTAAGGAACATTTTGGTACCCTAAATGTAGAATCATGGTAGCTCCTGCTGGCCCCCGGACTACTTTATTGACCTCAAATCTATACATTTAGTGACCAAAATGTTGATTCTAGGATGTATAGTTCAAAAGATATGAGCGTTTATATGAACTGGGCGGCTATTTTGAAAAACCTTCAACAGCGTACACCAGGGAGCACTGCTGACCTGGAACTAGAACTAAAAATAATCAGTAGTGACAACTACATATTGTACCAAATCCCTTCTTAACCGCCACGCTAAAAGGGGCCATATGATTGTGGCCCCTACTAACCTTCCCACATTTCCCAGAATTAAGGTGTTAAAGAGAGCTCATAGAAACTGAGCAGCCTCCCTTCCTCTTTGCTCTCGAAGAAATAGGAAAAGATGAAAAGGAACTAAAGCAAAAAAACAAAAAAAAAATCGACCAATGGATAAACAGTCAAACCATTTTCAGCTGCCAAGGTTGCCATGGAAAACAGAGAATTTGGGATCCTTTGCGGTTTAATGTACCCTGCAAGTGCTTCCTGTTTAGCTGTAGAAATCCTTTCTGGCAGTTTCTAAGTGATTAGTATTGATGGGTGATTGTAATGACTTCCTTGATCTCAAAGTATATAGGAGGCTGAGTGCTAGCAGGGTTACTAACTTTTTGGGTGATCAAAGCGTTAAATAATTGACTGCATCACCCGAAATGGGATATGTGGATGAGAGCGCTTAGTCAGGTATTAGGATAGAGTATTTTTTCGATGAGTTGTCTCAGACTTTGTAGAATACCCGATGTTCCACTAAAGATATTTGGACCACAAAATGGTACTGGTTCGACTGGCTGGTTACTGGAAATTAACCGCGGACTTACTCAACAAGTGCCATTTTCAGAAACAACAAGTAGCACTGAGGGAGTTAGTTGTGCAGTAGTGGATAATAGGCTAAGGATAATATCTTTAGTGGAACATCAAGTATTCTATGTAGGGTATGTGTCGCCAATGCAAAAAGTTTGAAAAGCCCTGCTCTATACTCTAGTGCCACTTCCAACTGCACCCTTCCTAAAGTGAGTTTTTTAGTACGAAAATGACCTTTTCATACTAAGCGACTCACCATTCTTCTCCTCATCTTCGGTTGCTGAGGAAAGTCGATGGCCAAGGACATAGGACTTAATAATTTAAAGGCTCAATTCTCTCTCTCTGTGGCTTCCTTTTGATACAAATACAAATTTTTCTCAAAAAATGAATGAAAAACTTTTCAAATTTGTTAAAAAATATCTAAGAAAATGTTTACATTTGCATTTGTTTATTCTTAATTACTTTTATTTTTGTTCTTTGTTTATATTTTCATATATAGAAACAAAAGACACTAATTGTTATAGTTGCTAATTACTGGGTATCGCTAAGTCCCTTGCTAAAATGTTTGTCACTAATTGTAGGTTGTTAGTAATTGAGGTGACCACATGGACAGATATGGATGTAAGGATAGTGTACACATTGTTGAACTTATGGTTCTTGTTTTTTCTTTATCCTTACAATATTTTCTCTCATCTTGTTCTTTTTCATAGTGATTGTCTGAGCTTCAGAATGTTGTCGATAGACCATATTACGTTCTTGCTTAAAACAAATGTAAGTGGCATAAACCTAATAGTCTCGTTTGAACCACATAGCAGCAAAGGTTTAATTCAAATGCATGTTCTAAGGCTTATTTTTGACTACTCTTTTCGCTAAATTGATATTCATATAAAATATTTCCGCTTCAACATTTCTCTGGAATAATAAAGTAGTAACATGATCAATTTTAAATTTTTCTGTGCATTCTATCATAATTATTTCACTCATTCATTGTGCTATTATCAATGCGTGTTTTTAATGTGGGGAAAATCTCATTGATCAACAAGTGAGCACTTGTTTCGATTTCTTATTAGATATGATGTGAAGGCTACACTGTTTTCTTTTAGTTTAGATTTCTTGTTTAACAGAGAACACATGTATTTAAATGATTGATAATATCCTTGTTCGTACATTCTTTAAAGTATTTGTTCCTTGTCACCTTAACACTTTTATCTATCCATAGATGATCATTGGATTATTGTATTCTTGCAGAGGTCATTTAGGGTATATAACCTGACTACTGATTGCGATAGTATACAATGTCATCTAAACATATATAATTTCTTTCTTCGTGTTTTGCTCAATAGTAATGTCAACTTTTGGTACATCGCTTGGAGGCAATCAAGTTGATATTCAACTGTCTAGTACCTGTAAATAGAAGTTATTGATGTGATGAAGGACTAATATTAAATATATCTGACTCTATGTGACAGTGGAAAAGGTGATGGTGAAAACAATGATAAGAGTGTAGTAATCTCTAGATGGTCATAGTAGTGATGATAAACTAATAGTAGCAGCGGTAGTAATAGTAGTAGCTATAGTGATAATAGCCTTTAAGGGTCACATTGTCGTAGAGTGCTGATGATACTAGAGAAAGAAAGAGTAATGTTAACGATACGCATAAGAGAGATCTTTCTTTCTCTGCCTGTAGTAGTAAAAGGAATGAAATACATGTATGTTGCAAAGATGTAAGTTGCACATGGTAAATAAAGCAATGAGAATAAAGAATACAAATACTTTGCAACAATAATAAGAATTATATTTATTACAGAAGATATAACAATAAGGTATTTCTCAGATGTTGAGAAGAAGAAAGGATGCATTTAAACAGTTTATTACTACTTAGTAAGGGTTAAAGAGTTCTTTGTTGTTAGAGTGTGTATGTGTACATACGTAAATAAGTATGAGAGGTGCATCTCTGTGAAAAAGGTGGAACCGTCATTGATTTGTCATGCAACAAATTTGACTGAATGAAGAATAGTAAGAGGTGAGAGGCTGGTCGAAATTGTGGTGTGTTGGAAATGGGATTCATCAAGTTCCAAGATGAAATGTAAGGTGACAAGAATACAAGGGTTTCGCAGACTTGTAGTCTACAAAGGGTATCATGTTTCGAGTCAAGTACTGAATTTTCATGTCCTGAAAGTTTGTTATCTGAGAGTTGTACTCGGAAAGATTAACTTGGCTCTTGGAATAAAAATCTGGGTGTTCCAAAGGAAAATTGTGTCAAGTGGTTTCAGTTGTTGACCAGTGTGTGTGAGTGCAAAAATACATTTGTGTCCGTTACATACCTTCAGGTGATCTGCAAGTATTATCAGAGAATGATGATTCCTTCTTAAATATTCGACTTCACAATAATTGCCTTCTATGTTAA
>VCCN01005986.1:8227646-8239796 GCA_006491835.1 Architeuthis dux | reverse complement strand
CATCCTAAGGAACATTTTGGTACTCTAAATGTAGAATCCTGGTGGGGTGGGGTGCACGGTAACCCCCTGCTGGTACCCGGACTACTTGAAGTTATCTGTGCATTCGCTATTGGCGCCAAATTACAAACCATCATCAACACTTATTATTTCATCTCAGTATTACAGCAAGATGAAACACACAGAACACCACCGGAAAAACAAGCAGCGGACGAAAAATAACCCCCCTCAAGATACAGAGAATAATTACCTTAATAAAGATCATAAAAGAAAGTATGCCCCTACACCATTCAAAAATTAAAAAAATTAAAAATAATTCTCAATTCATACAAAAAACACACTCACTCATGCAATCACACTTTCTCCCTTTCCTCCCAGCTCAAAGACAAAACTTATTCAAAAAGGAGGATGTTACATAATTATATTAATACTGCTACTAACTAATAGAGTTTCCACTGCTACTAACAACTTTAATAGCACTATACCTAGAGAAGTACGTCCCCTTGGTGCGACGTCACTTACTTACACAACCAGAGTAATAAAGATGTCTTCTTCATAACCACACACTTGTCTCGTCTCTTATCTATCTGTAGCGGTCACTTTCTAAAAATACCAAAATAGAGATAAAAATATCAAGCTGGCTTTATCACCACTATGAAACCAGCTCTGATCCATATGAAATACGAAACTAGAATTAGCTTCCCTTTTTCCGTGACGTCAGCACGACTATATAAACCTCTTTTTTACGATTCTCCAGACGCGCTCCTTGTTGCCTGTTGCCTGCTTAGGGTTCAGTCTTCACTCGCTCGTGCCAACCTTTTGCGGCACGTTAAACCCTACTTCATTCACTTAGTACCCTAGTCGCATGGGGCTCAGTATGTGTTTTCGTATCTATCTTTCTTTTTAATATGGGAATTTCTTTAAATGCCGATATTTCTTGCTTCAAAACTTTGGTCATTCTCTCCATTCCTTTTCGCCCAAACTAGGAATAAACGCCTCAAATATAGGTTATTCGAGATTACGATGACCATCGATTACTTTTAGTTTTCTACTAACATCAGGTTAGCGGCTCATCGTGTCTTAAATTTCTTCCTGATTAGAAACTATTCTTTTCTATACCTGTATATTTTCCTTTCTGTCATATGCCTTTTTCTTAACTGGTTTCTTTTGTCTCGATCACATATTTAGGCGCGCTTATCACCTAGATATCGGTTCAGATAACCAGCTCAGCTTAGACAAAATCTATTTCAACATTTGGCTAACGAAAGAAACTATTTTACCTTCACTCTTCATCACAACATCTCTCTAAAACTATTTTTACACATTTTACCTTTTTTTTGACATCCATTATGTACGTCAATTGCACTTTTATGTTTTTCTATTAAATGCAACATTTATTTCATTTCTATCTGACGCCTTTGTTTATTCTTTATACATTTTTACAATGATCGTTTCTTTTGTTTTTGCCCGCGGAAATCCAACATGGCCGATTATTTGTCTTCTTCCTCATTTTTGACCACGTGACCTAATTTCTCGCCTTCCTAATTCAGCAGAACCACTACCACTACTTGCTACTGCTACTATCAACAGCTAATGACGGCTGTTTATATTTTCGACTGCAACCTTCGAATTTTGAGTTTGAGCTTCATTTGCTGAAATTGATTTTGGCTGGTAAACACTGGTCTTTCTTTGAATTTGTGGCTAGTAAGGCTGCGTGTGTCAATGTTATATTGTTCAAAGCGTTCAGTGTCAAAGACGACTGCCAAACATTCTTTACGTTTCTGGGCTATATATATGCCATTGGAGATCTGTAAATAAGAGATAATTATTGATAGAATTAAAACTATTTATTAAATCTAACTCCATTATTAAATATATCTGACTCCATTGAAAGCTAATGGAAAAGTTAACTGTATAAACAATAACAATGATCATAGCGTAGTAATAGTAGCAGCAGTAGTAATAGTAGTAGCTATAGTGCTAATAGCCTTTATGGGTCAGTCTGCCGATAGTAAGCTTACGTGCTGATGATACTAGAAAGGTAGAAAGAGTAAATGTTAGCGGTAGGCGTAAGAAAGATCTTTCTTTCTCTGCATGTGCCTGCAGTAATAAAAGGGATGAAATACATGTATGTTGCAAGATACAAGTTGTACATGGTAAATATGCACAGAGAATAAAGAATACAAATATCTCTGCAACAATAAGAAGTATATTTATTACAGAAGATATAACAATAAGGTATTTCTCAGCTGTTGAGAACAAGAAGAAATAATGCATTTAAAGAGTTCGTATACTACTTAGTAAAGTGTTAAAGAGTCTTTAGTTGTTAGAGTGTGTGTGTGTATGTGTAGGTACGTAAATGAGTATGAGAGGCTCGTCTCTGTGGAAAAGGTGGAACCGTAATGGATTTGTCAGGCGACAAAATGGACTGAACGAAGAAATGAAGAATAGCTGTCTTCTTATATTAAGAGTTGAGTGGAAGGTTATGGCTGGTCGAAATATCGGCCGGTGAACTGGGTATCGTCAAAAGTCCCAAGATGAAATGTAAAGTGACAATATACAAGGTTTTGCCAGACTTGTTGTCTGCAAAGGGTATCATGTTTCGAGTCAAGTACCTGTATTTTCATGTTCTGAAAGTTGGTTATCTGAGAGTTGTACTCGGAAAAATTAACTTGGTTCTCGGAATAAAAATCTGGGTGTTCCAAAGGAAAATCTGTATGTCAAGTGTGTGAGTGCAAAAATACATATGTGTCCGTTACAGATCCTCACTGGAATATGGCTTCCTTTTGGCCTACCTCACTATTATCAAATTCAATAGTGATTTCTTTGTTCATGTTATGACAACTTCCTTGTTCACGTTATGACAATGAACTGACGCTTTGTAGTGACAACTTTGATTTCTATAAATGCAACACCATGGTGTGAGAACCAATCAAAATCTTTGTTGGTGAGATGCTTTGTGGTTCACTATGCTTATCCTTGATGCAAATTCTGAAAGATTGTATAATCCAGTCCATGTAGTTGTAATTCACTTTGAGTATCTGTTGGTTTAGGTAAGGGGTGTCAAACTCATTTACTATGGCAGGCCAAACATAATGTTAGTCCACAATAAGCGGGCCAGATAACATAAATACAGGCTTCCTCCGTTATATCGCGGTTCGTTATAGCGCGGTTCGCGATATAACGCAGGTGGATGATGGAACACAAATTGTTTACCTATATTATCGCCCACTCATACAGAAAACCGCAAATTGAAAAAGATAAATCATCAAAATACGTACTTAATATGACTAAAATATTAAATTTGCATTTACTATCCGTGATGACTTGGGCTTTGAAGGAAGTCACGAAGTCACACAATATATATAAAAGACAACCTACCTTTTTTTCCTATGTAGAAACACAAGGTGATCAGTCAAGTTCTTAGTTCATCTGTTTCTTCTTAAGTATTAGCTTTAGTTAGTGGCGTTAGTACTGGTTAGTAGTTGAGACAATAGGGAGGGAAATAGAATAGAGTGTGGTTAGCATTTAGAAGATTCGGGTGATCTCTAGATATACTTGATTTAGGAGACGCCAAATAGATGCGACCGGTCTTGTTCCACGAGATGACTCTTACTGATGACTTTAGCTCGAGACGCTGAGGTTGACCCCAAAGTCAACTGTCTAGACAAGCAAGAAGTGCTTCTAAAAATAGCACAAGCCAACTCCTGTTGTCCAGAGATCATGACATCTTCCATAACATAACTTCTCGAAAAAATGACACCCATTGTATTGACAACGAAACTACTCAATCACATAACGGGTTAATCAATTTTCATAACATTTATATCCTAAAATAATTAATTGTGTTGCCACGCCAGCTTCTCTACAAATCATTTGTGGTGCACCTTTTTAATCAGTGCCCCTACCAAACTCACAAAGATGTCATCCCTTTTTGCCGTTCCCCTCATTGGTACCAGTTCGACAAATTCTTCTGTTACATACATATTTTCATCTAAACCATGTATATAAACTGCAAGTTGTGCTACGCCACTTACATACGTACTTTCATCAATTGCGTCAGAAAATAATGTAAACGACTTAACCTTGCCTTTGAGTTGACTGTTAAGATTCTCTGATAATTCATGAATTCTTTCTGCAACTGTATTTCTTGAGAGGCTTATGTTTCCAAATGCTTGACGGTTTTGTTCCCTTCTGAAAATGGCATCGATGACACAGCTATTTGACACAGCTATTGCATTGGAAAACATATAACTTGCAGCATCACTGACTTGATGAACACGTTTAAATACTGACTGCTGGTTTTTAAATGACTGCTCCAACTCCTTAAATTTGTCTTCGCGTAACTATCCACTATATTCATCATACTTCGAAGCATGAGTGGTTTTATAATACTAATTTTCTTCGTAAAATGCTGAATACTTAGCTTCACGTTTTAAGTGGATACAATGGATACAAATTGACAGTTACACCGTTGGAAAGATGAGGAAATTCTCTTTCAACGATATATATATATATGTATATATCTCCTTCATGAATTAAATCCATAAAATGTTTGAATTTCTCATGTCTGAAACCCATGATTTAGCCTTTTAAAGTACTCAGATATCTCAACTGGGAGGCGAGATATGAAATTCTGTTGTTTTGGTGTGTGCTGGCGGCCATTTTGTTTTATGCAAATGAGGTAGTTCTTCCCAGCTTTTTTCTTGGGAACATCTTTTTTCTGAAAGAGGACATCCTAAGGAACATTTTGGTACCCTAAATGTAGAATCATGGGGGTGGGGTGCACGGTAGCCTCTGCTGGACCCGGACTATTTTCTTTCAATTTTGAGCGATGTCATAGTTGTGTTTTGGTTGTTTTCTATTTTTTAATAAATATTTTACAGGGCAGTAATTTGAATGCGAGACACATAACAACTTTAATATACGCTACCGGAGCTGGAATTACAGCGGCTGCTGGCACCAGACTTTCCCTCCAGTTGGTCCTCGTTAACGAATTTGAAGTGTACTCATCCCGATCGCGGGGCCTCAACAGAGTCCCGTGTCGTTATTTTTCGTCACTACCTCCCCGTGCCGGGAGTGGGTAATTTGCTGCTGCCTTCCTAGGATGTGGTAGCCGTTTCGCATACGAAAGAAAAAAATCATTTAATGTAATACAATTTAATAACGATAATTTGATACAGTATTCTGATAATGCCCGGCAATGAACACAATTCATAACAACCGTTTTTTGTAAGTTTAAAAACATTTTTCAAAATAAATTAAAGGCACAGTGTAAGGAAGGTGGTCCCGATTGTGATGGTCTGCGACCTCGTACACCCGATGTTGGAAACGGCGCACAAGTAAAAACAATTTAACAATGTATTTAATTCAAAGCAATAGCAATATAATGTATGCATTTACTGCTGTTTTTCTTTCATTAATTATCTTAGTGCTTTTTATTTGTGCGCCTTTTTTGGTATCGAGTGCGCGAGGGTGTGGAACATTACAATTTACAATCAGGACTACCTTCCCTACATTGCACCAAATTAAAAATTGTCTGCAGGATCAGGCAATAGCCCATCGGCTAACATGTGTAGGGACACTATTGGGATAATATGGCAGAACATATATCTGTCTATAATTCTAATTTACATTCGGCCTTGTTCAAGGTTCAACGAAATAAACGAATGTTTATGTAACATATACAATATTTATTCATAGAAGAAATAACAATGAATGAAGGATTGTGATGAGTCTTCCATCAAAAAGTGTTCATCAGTTGATTTGAACAAAAGAGTCAATTAAGAAGTTGGAATAACACTTGTCGTATAATTGAGTGTATGCATCAGAGACTTACTTGCCTTCGTCGAAATGTCTGTGAATATGTTTGGCGTGCACATGTGAATGCGTGTGTGTTATGTGAGTCATACAGCCGTGCCGAACAGGCACGAGGCTGCGACTGGCGAAATCTGTCTGTCGATTTGTTTATAAGGGAAATAGGTAGGCTCCTAAGAGCCTTGGATTTTAGATGCATTTTCATTGGTCGAAAAATAGTTGATATCCAAAATAATTGTTGAGCTACTGCTGATGATACCATTTGAATTATTTGGTTGTTTGATATCTACTTCTTTGGCGCAATTCTTTCAGGCCTATATGTACCATAACTCCTCTGTCTGCATCCGTTGCACATGATGTGCACTTAGTGCGTGCCTTCCGTGAGCCATCTCCACTGCCCCTGCTTTTCTCCGATCGTTTTCCGCGGAGACGCTGACGCATGGGAATTGGTGATAGCGCCTGTTGCTGTACGGGTGCAATTCATTGGAGTGAACAGATAACCTGCAGGGCTGTTTGGGTGCATCGTGCATCAAAGAATGAAATAGTCAAAACGCCGATTTGACAATGAGCAGAAATCTTTATTTAACACAGCATCGTAGCTACACAGTAACTTGGCTTGTTTTGCGTTAGGAAGCGAGGGGAGACTACTGCTAGAATGGTCACTCACGGACGCCGAGTGAGAGAGAGAGAGAGATGATGATGATGATGACGATGACTCTCGGTCCGGGTCTGTTGATGGGAGCTGAACTTTCTGTGGAGGGAAATTAATTTCGGAGAAAGACTCTCCCACGTGGGTGGAGAGAAAAGACGACAAAGTTCAGGTTCTTCAATTGGAAATCTGTTGTTTTATTTCCGTCGATATAGATTCTTTTCTGGGCCGGTTCGCAGGTAGCTTCGAGGTACGGAAATTCTGTTTCATTTAGTTTTCTGAGTTACTACTAAGAAGATCAAAGGTTGTGCCCTCTTCTTCCACCCGTCCGGGTGAAAGAAGCCAACTACTTCGCCTGCTTCTGCCGTATTCAAATCTCAAACTCTAACTGCTTATAACCGGCTCTCTCTTCCATCACCCATGACGGGCAGGGAGTCTCTTTGTGCGACCTGTTGCTAACCGCTTCAGATCTCAACTCCCTCCTATTTTCAAATCTAGGCCTCTTTTAACGGCTACCGGTAATACGATCTGTCCAGTTGGTAATACGATCTGTCCAGTTTGTCACATACGCAGTTTAACACAGCTCCCTCCTATTTTCAAATCTGGTCCCTTTTAACGGCTACCAGTAATACGATCTGGATGCATTTTGTTACATATTATGTTGAGATTTTTTTGAGAATCTTTAATAAAGAGCCAACAATTGATGACGGTTTAGCGGTATCAATATGTGAGATCCGACACATGACATGTATACATAGAGATCACACTATCTTGTATTGTGCTTGTCATTATGGGCGAAAAAAGAAACACCTAAATACGCAGTCCATACACAAATACACAGGGACTCTAAATCCAAACGAAATGTCGCCTGATATCACCCTCTCTCATCTATACGTGACTATACTCTTTAAGTAACAGTCACTCATCCTATCGCCCGTGAAAATATCCATTAAAGACGACCTGAACAAGAATTGGGAGTATTTTGAAGACGCTTGGAACAACTACAGTAAAATCACTTCCTAAACCTAAAACCCCAAATAAGATAGATTGAGGCACACCCACGTGTAAAACAATACAAAACAGCAGGTCTTGTACCTGTTCACTCAAAAACCCATCTAAAACAAGATGGTTAAATGATGGCACGCCTACAAACTAGATCGGTAACAATTTGACTGTAAGCATAATCGGAACAAATAATCTATGAAAACAAAACAGGTGTTATGGATTAATTAGTTCAGGTTAATTAGATTAATTATATTGATCTGACATAGTTAAATACCCAAACGAATCACTCATGAACTGTTTTGAAATATCCCCTTGAAGGCCTGTTAGTATGATGATGATGATGATGATGATGATGATGATGATGATGATGATGATGATGATGATGATGATGATGATGATGATTGTAGTGTTACGGCCCACCGGCCCGGAATGGCCACTCCACATGAAATGCGAAAATAAGGCTTCCTACTTTTCGGCCGACGTCACAGCTCAAGCTGCTGCTGATGTTAATTACTATAAGTAACCAGGCTGAAACCCCTAACTTCACCTCCCACTTCTATCTTTCGGTTCGTGTCCAGCAGCACGTAAAACCTTTGCTCCTGCAGCCCCCGACTTTACCACTACCACTTGTCTTCATGGTCCGTTCCGCACGACTTCGTTTTTGTCTCAGCCAAACATTTCTCCGGCGATCCACACATCTCTGCCTCACTTCGCCTCAACCGATGTCTTGGCTAACTTCTGGGATAAAACCCTTAGTCTAGTGTTTCTTCACCACTACTGAACTTGGTCACACGCGCTGAGAACCCAAACGTTGTTTTGTCAACTGTGCGATGACGAGCGATCACATCTCTCGTCTCAATCGCCGAACACGTTCTGCCAGCTCAAATCGCCTCGTGACCCAACCAGTCAGTTCTCCTTCGTCGCCTATGACCAACCTCTTCTCTACCACTACGGAACTATCTTCTCCTTCCAAATAACTCTAACTCTCTCTCCACGATCGTTTTCACCCCGCATGCTTTTCTACCCAGTTTATTCGACATTTCTTATTTCTTTCGTAATTAAATGAACATTCATTTGTAACCACTAAATTTACCATGTTTGTTTTCCTTCGTAAACGACCCCTCGCGTCTACATTTATATTTCCGCGCTATAAAACCAACATGGCGGCATAACCCTTTTTTCCTCAGACAGCTCTCGGCTGACCGGCCAATCCTCTTCAAGCAGCAAACACGTGTGGCCACTTGTTCCAGCATATCAACAGTCCTTTTTAGGACGCAGTCCTTTCATGCTACACCGGTCAAATATGCAAACCCGGCCCTTTTTAGCGCCACGCAAAGTCTCTCCAAACTATAATAATATGCATACCAGCCCTTTTCAGGGCTCCCTCAGAAAGTCAACCAGCAACTACTACAACCAACATCCATCCAGTCTCATCATCCTCTTTCCATTCAACACACCAGTACATCCATTCCGCATCCTCAGTACATAGCCTTAACCAACCCGGGAATTCCTTCATACTTTAAAGTAATATCAGCTAACAGGTGGGGGAAAGAAAGATTGAATTTGGTAAGAAACTGAAAGAAAATGTCCCATGCGATAGTCGTAAAAAGTTTCGTTATACTACAACAACAATATGGGTTTAATGAAATAAGATGTAAGTGATTACATTCAGTGGAAGGATTTTATATATTATGTCTCTTAAGAGGAAGAATAAATCTATAGTATTCTACGTAAATTAAAATTCAAAAGGAAATCCCTTTCATTGTAAAAAATGTTCTGTAAAGGTAAAAAGTGTGTGAAAAGGGAAGAACAAAACTTACTTAAGTTTTTCGTAACGCGGAAGGTGTTATAATTATTGTGTAGATGTATGTGACACAGTGCTTATAGTCTTGAACAATTCTGGCGTGAATTCTACTAACAGAAAACGGGAATCGAAATATGTTTGTCTTCTTATAGGAGAGGGTATGTGGAAGGTGTGTGTATGGTCGAAATGTGAGCTTTTTCGTATGGTTTTTCACCTTTCTAAAGTTAATTATATGTGAAGAGTAAATTAGCTTTTTCCAGCAAGGCTTGATATTGAGTATCAAGTTAGATTATTTAGTTTTCAAATGGTTCTTCGGACGTTACTACTGCTACTGCTACGAACGTGCTCTCAACCAAGCCTTCACCTCCTCCTATGATCATCATACCCTACCAAAAATCGATTGGTGAACGCCTTCAAAACGTATGTACACAGTTCGACATCAAAGTCATTTTCGGACGTTCACACTCTCCGAGGTCTGCTAAGTAAGGTTGCCCCTACTCAGGACCACAAACTGGTGAACAACTGTGTTTATGTTATCCCCAGTAAATGTGGTATTGTCTATACCGGAGAAACGGGCCACCACCTCAAGGTCAGATTTGATGAACACAAGAAAGCCATAATCAGGAGCGAGATAGATAAATCTGCTATCGCCGACCACATCTGGAGAGAGAACGGCGAGCATCTTCCTCTTTAGGAGGCAGTCCAGATTATTTACAGAGAACGATGTTGGAAGCAGAGAAAAATCAAAGAGGCAGCTCACATCAAAATGGCGACTAAATGCATTAGCCAGACAAGTGCGGATTTCAACCCTATGTGGCTTCCACTTTTCAAAAAACCTACACCCGACAACTTCTAACCCATCACACTAGGATTTTACACCTGAAGAAGGCCGAAGAATGAAGAAAACAAGTACACAGTCCAAATCTATGGATTGTGGAATTAATTTCTATTTCTATGAGGGTATATACATATCTATATCGTTAGAAAGAGAATTCTATCAGCTTTCCAGCAATGTATACTCCCAATTTGTATCTGTTGGGCTTAAAAAGTCACAGCCAAAAACGGGTTGCTGTTTTAAGCCCAATAGATGCAAATTGACAAGATACACCGTTGAAAAATCCAGAAATACCTATAAATTATTTATTTAAGGTAAAATAAAGTGGATTTTTGAATTCCTCATGACTGAAACCCATGATTTAGCCTTAAAGACGAGATATGAAATTCTGTCTCTTTTGGTGTGTGCTGGCGGCCATTTTGTTTTATGCAAATGAAATAGTTCTTCCCAACTTTTTCTTGGGAACATCTTTTTTCTGAAAGAGGACATCATAAGGAACATTTTGGTACCCTAAATGTAGAAGTGCATGGTAGGCCCTGCTGGTCCCCGGCCTATTTCTGTACTTGTAAATATCTAAACTGGGGTGTGTGTAGATAAAGGTTTAAAAACTTAGGTGTACTTTGAAGACATGATTTCACTCAATAACCGGAATGTTTTTGTACATATGTGTGATATGTATCTGTTACACAGGAAACAATTATGACGAATACATAAAGATTGTAGCGACGGTTTTCACTCTTAGAGGTGCGGAAATCAAATGACAAAAAAAGAGTTATTCCAGTGAGTAATAAAAATAGCTGGGGAAACACCATAAATATTTTCCGGACAATCCAAAGTACTTCTGAGGATCTTTTCCGGAACTGTCTTGAGACTGATCACATTAGGCCTACAAATATGCAGGCACACCAACGTTAATTCAGCAGACGATGATATGCCCTGAAACACAATTTTATAATAATAAAGCAGCACCAGATAGATGTCTCCAGAACTAAGTCCAAACTGAACTGGGGGACACATGGGGCGGATACCATGGGGTCTTCCAGGGTCTTCTGGAAGAACCTCAGAACTCTTCCGAAAATGTTTATTTATACTGTTTTCTGTGCGTGTTCCGAATTTTATCGTCTCATGACAACCTTCAAGAGCCTTGGATTTTTCCGAAATTTTTATTTATCTTAATTTCAGTAGCTGATATGCCCTGAAACACAATTTTAGCCAATCTTGGATACATAATTTTCAAAATTCACTGGGGGAGCATGTACCCAGACCCCCTAAAAGCCCCCCCCCCCAAAAAAAAGAAAAAGATTTGGGATCACATACAAAACTTTTGAAACATGTTTTAAATGTTCAAACCATTAACGGCATAATTCTTAATAATGGCGACTACACGTTTTTCTGACTGAGTAAAACATCTTGGTGCCTATCGGGATAAATCTCTAAATTAAAAAATACATGTTATTAATGTAGTCTCCCATTGTTATAAATTAATTACAGATGTCCGTAGTATTAGAAACTGACTTCCCAACAATGAAACTGAGCAGCAGTTTCACTCTATTATTACCAGTAAATTAGACTACTGTAATTTACTTTTCTTCGGCTTCATAATAATAATAATTTGTTGTTAAACAAATTAACAAACTACAAAAAGTTCAAAATGCCACTGCTCGGTAATTTTGAAACGTAGATGCGAGTCAATTAGGGCCAGCATTATCGGCCTACATTGGCTTAGGATAGTAGAAAGAGTCGCGTTCAAAGTTTTAATTACAGTATTCAAATGTCTGCATGATATGTGCCCCTATGAACGCCGTGCTCTTATTAACATCCAATATTTAGATGGTTTGATTTTAGAATTTGTCTTTGTGAATATGTCTTATGGGCGCCGGAGTTTCAGCTATATAGCACATCATCATCATCCTCATCACCATCACCATCATCATCATCATCATCATAAAAAAATAAAATTAAAAAAAGACCGGGGGCCAGCAGTGAACCCCCCACCCATGATGCTACTTTTAGGGTACCAACATGTTCCTTAGGGTGTTCTCT
>VCCN01005986.1:8209855-8223839 GCA_006491835.1 Architeuthis dux | reverse complement strand
GAAGAGACATCTTCCCACGTGGGTCAGATAGATTATTATTTTTTTTTGTTTTGTTTGTGTGTGTTTCGATCTTCTTCCTCGTCACCAAATGTTGTGTTCTTGTTGTTCTTGTTGTGGCAGCTGTGTGAAATTAGAATGCGTTTCGATTCGTAATCTGCTTAAGCGTGTTAAGAAAAGAAGACAGAACAAGATAACACGAGTGATAGGGTTGATTAGCTTGGTAAGAAGTGAGCCTTCCCCGTTCCCACTTCTGGTTTCCGCTTTCTGGGACCGGAAACGGAATGGGGGTTGCTGGGAGCTTGCCTCGGCATGTTTATTGATATACATATATTTATATAAACATTACACGGTCAATAAGTGGAAAGCACTTGACATCAAATTTTCAAGAACAACCCAGATTTTTATTCTGAGAAATAATGACATGAAATTGATGTACTCGCAACATAATACGCTTTGTAGACAATAAGTCTGGAAAACCCTTGTATTGTTGTCACCTTATATTTCATCTTGGAAATTTGACGTTAGCCATTCTTTCGGCCGATATTTCAACCAGCCACACATCCACCACTCACCTCTTACTATAAGAAAACCAGCTATCCTTTATTCTTTGTTCAATCATTTTTTTGTCGCCTGGCAAATCCATGACTGTTCCACAGAGACGCGCCTCTCACCTCTGATTATGTACGTACGCATTCATACATACACACACTCTCTTCCTTAACATCTTCAACAAACTATGGACATTTTACTAAGTAGTATACGAACACTTTAAATGCATTCTTCCTTCTTCTTCTCATCAGCTAAGAACTACTTTTTGTTATTTTCTTCTGTAATAAATATACTTCTTATTATTGTTGCAGAGTATTTGTATTCTTTATTCACATTGCGGGTGTTACCATGTGCAAACTGCTTCATTGCAACGTGCATGTATTTCATCCTTTTTATTACTGCAGGAAAAGGCAGAGAAAGAAAGATCTCTCTTATCCGCATCGTTAACATTACCCTCTTTCTTTCTCTAGTTTCATCAGCACCCTAGCTTACTATCGGTAGTACTGACCCTTAATATAAGGCTAAAGGCACTATTACTCCACCGTTAGAGATTACTACGCTTTTACGCTCTCATCATTGTTATGTTTTTTACCGTAACTTTATTGGAGTCAGATACTTTAAATAATGGGAGTTAGTTTAATCTTAAGTCATAATTCTAGCAACATTAGCTCCCTTTAACAGAACTGCCATTTACCGGATCAGCCGTATAAAATAACCTTTTTTTTAATCTATAAACTCACAACATAAATAAAAATTTCAGGGTCTTTTTAAACCAGTGTTCCTCAAATCAAATGGGGATACGAGTACCCCTAGCGGCACTTCGAAGTACTTCTGGGAGTCCGTGAGATTTTTTAAAAAGTTAATTTAAAAAAAGATCAGTCATGCACAATTCATAATAATTATGCTTTCAATAAAAAAAAATAAAAATAAAAAGAGTTTGATAACAGCAGTTGTCTCCCTACCACCGAGAATGGCAAAGGTCCTTAGTGAAGCACAAGCCCGTGTTTCTCACTAAATTCTAATCCCTCTTGGTGTTATTGGATGATGAAAAAAAATTGATTTGCTATGAATTTAGTGATGGATTCTAGACATTAGAAATGAAGCATTTAAGTGGGTTTTTTTTTCAGTTATACGGTTGTTGTTTTAATGTTTAATAAATCAGACACTGGTAGTGCCGCGCTTTAGTGTACCTCTTTAAATATGTACATTTTTCTACAAAGAAAACGCTGGTCAGGGGTTACTTGGCGGAACAAATATTTCAAAGAGGTAATTTATTCAAAAAGGTTTGAAAACCACTGTTTTAAACTATATCACTCTCTTAGACAGAATATTTAATCACGCCCTGATGTTTGGTCTAATTGATTTCATTTGAAAATTACAAATAATGAATTGTTTACTGTTTTGAGGCAAAATAATTTATGGCCGCCCCATGTCTGTCTCTCTTGGCAAAAAATTGTTATGTTTTTCATTGACAGCATTGTGCTAATTCCGTAATAATGACAACCTGGGCGTAGGTTTTCATATTTGTTCATTTTTAAGCTGCCATAGCTTGTCATAACTTCTGGAAGGTCTGGTGATGTCATCGCATGAGTAATGTCAGAGCTCTGGTGTGACTTTTTGTGGTGGACGAGGACCCATGATATTTCTTCCTAGAATCATTTCATTCTGTCTGGATCGAGGAGAAACAAGCCTGGTTGCTGCAGGGGCAATCCCCACTCCAATTTCTATTCCGACTGAAGATGATTACCGCAACTTTTCTAATAAATTTTAAAATTATATATTTTTTAGTATAAATATATTTGTTTATTAGGATGAAATTAACTTGCAAATGCCACGAGTTGTTTTCCTTTAATATTTGTAATCAAAGTTTTCTTTTTGGCTTTGGAATGTTGCTTAAGTTACGTCGAAGAATTTTGCGTACTACTAACGCCAAAAATGAGTACATGAATTGGAATTCTCTTCACATCCTTATGAATTCATTTATTTTTAATTTTTAAATATCGTTTTAAAAATATATTTCTTTTGGGGTGGGGGCGATTTTGAAACATCGTTTTAGAAGTTAAAATATTCTAAAATTTTAACGGCGTTTTAAAAATAAAAAGAATATTCTAAAACACTCGAATAAACAAACGTACACATGCCGTAACAAATGACGTCATATATATATGGAATTAATATGTTGTTACTATTAAGGTTTTAACATGTGACTGATGAAAGGAAATTATGATATAACAAGCCGGGTTGCTGCAGGGTCAAACTCCACTCCTACTGAAACTCAATTCCGACTGAAGATGATTACTGTAACTTTTGTATTGTATATTTAATAAATACATTCGCAATTATATAAGACGAGTCAGTTTAGCCGCCTAGCAATCACTTGGTCGTGATTTCAAATCACGGTAGGGAAATGTTAATTGTATATCTCAGTTTGGATTAATTTGATGTGTTAGACAAACAGTGAAGAGTTTACTACCATGAATTGGGTGAGGCTTGTTCTTGTTCTTGTTGTTCTTATTACGCGGGGAGGGGGGCAAAGTCAACTCCAATGGACGGGAGTTTCACAAAAGTTATGTTCATTGACTACTGAAATGTTTTGATCTAATTCATTTCATTTTTACAGTTGACCTAGATACGGTGGCAGCTAGAGTAAGCCCTTTCGTATTTGTAACATACATTTTCGTAAATATGTAAGACTTATCAGTTTGGCTAAGTCGATAAGTGAGCCGCCTACCGATCACTTGGTCGTGATTTCAAATCACGGTAGGGAAATGTTAATTTTATATATCGGTTTGGTTTAACGTGGCGGGACAGACAAACAGTGAAGAGTTTACTCCCCTGAATTAGGTGAGGATTGTTTTTGTTCTTGTTGTTACGGTGGAACTCCAGCCTCCGACTTGGACTGGAGTTTAATAATTTCATTCTGTACATGTTTCTTGCGTGTTCCATGTACATACTTGATTTCCGAATTTCAGAGATATAAGTGTTTTGCACTTTTCTCATGTCCCAGTTTTGTACTTGGGATGGTGTGCTCATCTGAGTGTCAAAACCCCTCTTTGATCGGAAGCTAGTGATAAGTCATTTTGCTGGAATGCATTTTATAAAGCTTCTGTGGGACTCTTTGTGAGAATTATTCCTTTGCAAGACACTTTTGGTGGTATGGACTCGAGGTGATGTGCAGAAGCCCACATTCTTTGGCAAGAGAACACGTCTGGCAAATACTGATTTTAGGTAAGTTGTGAGGTTATGTTGATTATAACATTGCGACCTCTTTGCTGTTAGACAAAGTGATCTGTCATGGAAATTACGAGAGAGGGAGAGAGAGAGAGAGAGAGAGAGAGAGAGAGAGAGAGAGAGAGGGGGTTGCTTCTTAGATTCTTGGCCGATATAGAACGAACTTTGGGTGTCTTAAGTTTACACTTTTCCACTCCCAGATACTCCTGTGTACTTTCTGTAGCATTTAATTGTGCATTAACAAACTCACTCCGTCTGAAGGCAATGTCTGCCCTGCATATCCAGTTGTCTTGAATTTACTTCAAACTTTCACTCTTTTGTGGCAAACATCTTTTCAGTATTGTCATTTTGAGTCGTCATCCGATTCACTTGTTTGTCTGATCTGCTCTATTCTGTGAAGATACACTGAAAAGATATGACAATCGTGTTCACATAGTCTGCAATGTTCTTTTTGTCAACTCTTTCATTCCTATCAACTTGCTCGCGACATTGCATCAGTGGCAAACGTTTTTAGATGCTTCTTAAGTCATTGTCGCCTAATATTTTTGTAGTTTTATCTATATTTGCTTAATCCATGGATGAAACATTCGCATACATGCTTTGGTGCGTTGTGCGTTCATCAAAACCCTCGATGCTTACGTCACTAGCAAACAATGTCACGCTGCTGTAGTAGCATTGATTCGAGGTCAAATTGAGGTAAATTGGATGAAATATACTACTACATATCGAAATCAGCGAAATATTAACCACCATCGTAGCAAATAGATGAATTTAAAAAATGTACTAATTTCAAGAAACTAGCAAAAAGTAAGCGAGGGAACATTTTTTAAAGTAATATGCTACGTTAACTTTAAGAAGATTTATGCAAATTCTAAATTATTCCCATTTTAAATTCGATTGGAATTTTAGCCTTTGACTTTAAGCTTCAATTTTAAATAATTGAAAAATAAATATTTTTCGCATCAATATGAACATTTCTAGAAAAATCAATAAAGTTCGACAATTAGCAGAATTCTTATAACTACACCAAATATCCGCCCTAACGGGCGGGATAAATTGCTGTAAAAAAAAAAGAAATAATAAAATAGATAGAAATCAGACTGGGTTTAATTTAATTTTTTTTTTAAAGTGATATTTGTGATTTTTATAGTTTTTTTCACGATTTAGGAAAATGTTAAATGTACATACACACCGCTTAAAATAAACAGTCACACTCCCACTTACTCTCTCCTCCTCTCTATGAACGAGGCAAAGTCCCCTGTGCTTATTTTCATTAGTACCCAGGTTGTTCAACTGAAAAAGCGGGCACAAAAAATTAGTCCATTTTAGCACGAATTTACATTGTAAATACCCCACCCCCCAAGAAAAAAGAAAAGCTATTTTGGAAGGGGTTTTTCAAAAACTAATTTGCTAAAAGCTTTTTCACATTCGTACATACAGAAAATTTCATGGGGTTATGTTGTGTGATCTTTGCGGTAGGCTGTGAAAGACAGACAGACTTTTGGTGAAAATACCTGGAACAATGGTGACGTGACTCAAGTTGACTTTTCACCGTCAAATAATAAATAAATAAGTAAAAATAAACATTCTAACTCTTAATCAACTTAGAAAGAAAGTTCATTATAATAAAATATTGCATAATTTGTATGCTTTAAAGTAATTTAACTTTTCGTAGAGAACACGTAAGTTTTTCATACTAAACAGCACGGGTTTTTTTAATCGGGAGAGAACTGCATGTATAAATACTTTGGATCAAAGAACTTAAGCACTTAAACGATTTTCGTGTTCACTTACTCATTTCTTTTTTAGATGTGCGAGCATCTCTAGTACCGATGACCGTCACTGACTGACTGACAGGCTGTCATACTGAAACACTCTCACCACCTCTCATTTCTTTCCCCTCTTTCTATATATGTCTGAAAGTGCAAGAGAGACACCTTGTATTATTTTGACAGGTTGTATTGACAGATTGGTCTCATTTGACTGCCTTCCAGGATGACAATCCATGAGATAGAACTAGCGCAGCTATGGTCTGACTTTCGGGGATATATTTTGTTTTTGTTTCATAGAGAAACAAAATAACATTTTTGATGAGAGCAAACGACCTAGAAATCAATTACTAAATAAGTACAATCATTAATAATAACCCCGTTTATTTTTTTGGATAATGATTCATTTCAAATTGTTAAGAGTTTTCAATTGGAAAATGAAAACGAGTGCAAAGTCCAACATTGGTTCCTTTTTTTTACTAAACGGGATTGATCACATGATTTTATTGTTGGTCGATTATTCTATTCATTGATCAACTTCACAAAGCTGTCAGTCGATTGGAGACTTCCCAAATAATCTAATATTTATCAGTTGTGAGTTCAGAGCAATAAGGTATGATTAATATTTTATTTATTTGTATGGGTGACGTCTGCATAATGCTTTAGCCATTTCATTGAGACATTAAATGTGATGAGAGCTTCTCTCTCGAACAAAGAAGACGCATCTAAATTTGCTGCACATTTTAGCTGGAGGCCGTTCTTGTAATAATGCTCAACTCTACCACGGACACTGAATTGGACATATTTGTATCTATACCTTCAAGGTATATGAAGCAACAAAAAAGAAAGAAAAAAGAAGAAAACGACACGGCAGGAATTTTCCCCGCATATATTCGGAAAAAATATTAAATGGCTTTTTTGTGTAATGTGTCCGAATTTTTTAGATCAACCAATGTCATTATTAATTTTTGACTAACAACAAAAATAAGATGAAAAAAACACTAGTCAAAAAATAATAAAATCTTCTTGTGTGTGTCGACACTTTCAACGGAGTTTGATTTAAAACGGATTCTAAGAGCAATATGAGAAAATTGAAATACTCTCTCTTGGCGGGTGGAAGGTTTTTCTTCTATTTGTTCAATTATACCATAAAACCGTTAAGATTTGAAAAGGGGGAGGAGTTATGACCATTAGCATATATAAAGGCTAGATCGAAACAGAAGAAAGAGTTGGGGTCGCGACCTGAAACGGGTTCGCACTAGACGGCGTCCCCGCCCGTCTCATGGTGGCGGCGACAGGCTGTTAGAAGCAGTGACCAGTGGGAAATTTGAATCCGTAGTAGTAGCAGTCCTGAAAAGTGACCAACATTTTTAAACAACGACATGCAACAGAATTTCCGTACCTCAACGAAATCCGCAGACCAGCCCAGAAATTGACCTGCGTAGTACGGAAATAAAACCTCTTTAAAATTGAAGAACGGATCTTCAAATTTAAAGAGGTTTTATTTCCGTACTACGATTTTGTCGTCTTTTCTCTCCACACACGTGGGAGATGTTTTTGTCCGTAATGATTTTCCCTCCACAGAGAAATTTGGCTCCCGTCAGCAGACCCAGACAGAGAGACATCATCATCGCAGTCCGCAGCCCGCGGAGGAAATGATCGTCTCTGTCTCTTTCTATCTTACCCTGACTTTCTCTGAAACTACTATCTCTCTCTCCCTCAACATCTCTTTCCCTCACGGCGACCAGAGAGGTGGAAGTTCGATTGCTCGTTATGCTACAGTGTCTCCCAGCTCGTGGGAATCTCATTGAAAAGGAAGATGAAGCAAAAGGAACAAAGGACGAAGACAAATGTGATGTTAACTGATCACCGTCGGAGAGGAGACTGATCGTTCCACGCTTGATTCTATTTATTTCCCCCCGGTTTGCCCGGCGCATGACCGGGAACTTCCGTCTTATGGGTTGTGGCAAGGGAGGTAACTCGAGGTATTTGCCCCTTTGCGTCGCCCGGGCCGACATCACACCTACCACTACATAATTAATTGTTTAACAAAATTAAAGTTAATTATAATGTTGCTGTCTTCTGAATTTTGAATCGAGTTGTATATATACATTGTTTGAAATAGAATTTCATCAGCATTCCAGCAGTGGGTCTTGTCAATTTGTATCTGTTGGGCTTAAAAAGTTAAAGATTATATGAAGATAATTGCATCAAGTAGCCATAATTTGGTGGCCATCTTGAAAAATGGCGGCCATATTGGATTTTCATTTGGCTAACGTTAATTTCTTAATAAGCAACCTAAAGATGAACCACAAGCAAATTTTCATGCTTGCTTTTCATGCCTCTACCGGTGGTGGCCATATTGGATTGCGCGGACAGTCCATCACAGATTGACAGTGACTTGCTTGCGTTGATTTTTAAAAATGTTACGGTCATACCTAACATCATGGCGAATTGCAAAAATGTCCACAATTGTCACTAAATATGATATATTCCCACTCCACTATAGCGTTATTACCAGGTAGGCAATTCGAGAAATTTAGGTAGAAAGTTTGGAACCGTAAACTCTCGCTATAACGAATTAATTGGGGGGGGGGTCGTAGTTGAAGCCGAACGTTCGTTATACCCGATAGTTGCCCATCGTTCGGTAAATTAGAAATAAGTTCGGTAGTTCGCCGCATATAACGTACATCTTTCGGTAAATCCAAAGACAGTTCGGTTGCCCCTCGTTCTACTTTCGACTTTACCTTACGCGTTAGCTGCATTTATCGAACTTTGTTCAGTAAATAAAAAGAAAGTCTGGTAATTTCCGATTTTGTGGGTTGACACAAACACGAAAAAAAAACCTTGCGAAACATCATACCAGTGTTACCCAAAACAATAACCGTGCCAAAGAATTCCGTCATATAAAAATAATGACACAGCGTTACCGTTTTTAATTTAGTTTCGTAATTTTTTGCTTTTAAAATGTAATCCAATCCACCCAAGTGTTACCTGAAACAATAACTGTGCCGAAAAATTCCGTCATATTAAAATAGGTATTTCTGCACACTTTGAATACCTCATTTTAAAACGTAAATTAAAATTTAAAAACTGTTGTCTATAAGTTTTTTCTTGTTTTTGTTAGAAAGAATAAAGTCCAAATATGTTGTCCGGTAAAATGAAAAAAAACTTCAACGTAGAATTGTGCTCTTAAAAATCAAATTAAAGTTTTAAACAATAATTTCTGCCATTTTGTTGACGTTTTTGGACATTTTAAAAAATTCGAAGTCTGTAATTTAAAATTTTTTTAAAAATCAAGAATTCAGATGTTTTTTTAACAATAAAAAAAAGGTTTTATATGATTTTGACGTTTATTTTATTAAGGTGCCAATTTTCCGTAAGTGGGTCTCGAACTCCGCAAAAATACCTATATTAAAATAATTTTGCAAAACTTTATTTCAATTTACAAAAACAAAAGTTTTTATGATTTTAATCATCGCTGTCACGTAACATAGCATTTTAAAATTTAAAGTTTAAATTAAAAATCTAATCCAATCCACCCGAAAGAATTATCCACTCCAGTCGTAAAGTATTTTGACTCATTTCATTATTATTAATTGTTATACTATTTACCTTCATCTTAATATTCTACTCGATTTGTATCGCAATTTATTTTAATTCATTTGCAATTTAATTCCATTTCAAGTTTTTGCAACATAGATTTAAATGAAATTGTAGATAAGTATATGAAGTCGCCTAAGATTTCCTAAACCTTAAATTTGTTTTGTTTCAAAATTAAATTAAATAAAAAAAAAACTGTGTATAAAATTATTGTTAATAAATTATTTTGTATTAAAATAAATTGTTGTTTTTTTGTAGTTTTTTAATAAAATGATTGTGTGTTTCCTACGTAAATTATTGTTTGTTTTGTAAAAAGTTGAAAATGAAAAGGGTTTTGTTTCGGATAACAAAGGTATAATATTTAGCAAAGGATTTTTTTCGTGTTTGTTCCAACCCACGATATTGGAAAGTACCGAAAGTTCGTTATGGTCAATGTGTTCGCTGCATTTATCGAACTTAGTTCGGTAAATCCGAAATCAATTTGGATGGATCCACCAGTTCGTTAAAGCCAAAATTCGTTATATCGAGGTTCGTTATAGCAAGGGTTTACTACTGCCATGCCTATTTCTTCAATATTTGAATTTGTCACAGCAATATAATCAAATCAATGGCCATTTGAAAATATCAGTGTTTACTTTAACCAATTTCTCATTGCGACCTTTATACT
This sequence comes from Architeuthis dux, assembly GCA_006491835.1. Classification (NCBI taxonomy): domain Eukaryota; kingdom Metazoa; phylum Mollusca; class Cephalopoda; order Oegopsida; family Architeuthidae; genus Architeuthis; species Architeuthis dux. Next base: position 8,214,020 of record VCCN01005986.1, on the reverse strand, counting down.
TATATAATGTTTAGTTTTGAACCTGTATACGTCCAGAATAGTTTCTGTTTAGTTATCTCTTTGATTTCACTTGTAGTGGAATAAAGGCATGCGAATACAAAGAGTAAAATGATTAGTCAATGTAATTGGAACTGCTGAATAATTCTATTAATGTTTTGTAATATTTGTCGATGTGATGAATACGTATACATTGGGGTGTATCGAAAATTAAAGAAGTTTTTATGGCGGGGGGTGCAAAAACGAAGCCCAAGGTAAACTTTAAAAACTCCGTGATCGTCATCTTCCTTGACGCATTTCGCGCCGAAAATCGCATAACTTTTGAAGTAAACAACATAAAGAGACAAATGAACACATTTTCCCTACAATTCTGACCGATTCATAAAAATGGTTAATATTAAGATTCAAACACATCTTGACTCTATTTGAGGACAAAAATAGCACAAAAAAACGCAAAAAAAGAATGTTGAGAAATCCGATATGTTTTCATATCAACTGTTTATCCTGTAATCTTTTTCTTAATCTTTGAAGTGTCTGTTTTAATATTCTGCTAGGTAACAGGCTGAAATAATGTCCGATGAGGTTTATTTCAACCATATATTATACCTATTGCGAACCAGTACGACGCAACCAGAAAGAAAAATAAACAAGAGAGCAATTTTCTTTATTCAATAAACAATAAAATCTATTCAAAGGTTAATAACAAATTATATATCTGTCAATTGAATATCTTTTTAATGTAGGAAACAGTATAAAGTAATGAAAGGTCAATGGTTCTCTTGAAAAATGAAAAAAACGACTATATGCAAATGAGATTTTCATTCTATATAGCAATATTATAGTAATCCCATAATAACATTTTAATTTCTCATTTTCTTTTTCAATATTAATTATCTAACAGCGTTAGCAATATGTATATAAAAAGACAATGATATTAAAATAATCTGACTAAAAATAAAATTCCTATCATCTCTTGCAAATTTGACTTATTCTCGAGTTTTGGTACCAGTTTTCGGGCATGGCAACGAGAAAAAATAAAACCGTCACGTCTCTCAGCTCCAAATATATGAGCAGAAGCATTTGAAACTTCCTTGACAAATCGTTCAATACTTTGAGAGTGACATGGAATCAATGTCATGTTAAATGGCTTGCTTTAAAATCCTTCAATCTCATTCTTTGTGAAGTCTGATGTCAGGATTGAACTCAGATGAAGATTTCCAAAATAATTTCAGTAAGATTTCCCACAAACCAATTCAACTAGGGAACGCTAAAGTCCAAACTACTTGCGTCTCCTTTGCTGGAATTGCCATCAATTTCAAGAATTGTGTTTACAGAAAATCGTCTTTTCACTGGAGAGAAGGGCAAGGTTTTCTGGGTGAGCCAGCCAGGCTCCGTGGTTGACGTATCTCTTCACGATGTCATGTGTTTCCTTTGACAGATTATCTCGAACAATTTTCATCTCTTTGAAAACGTGGCGGGGATCATTCAACATTGATGGTTTGCATTTGATATCAAACTACATTGGGTAGTAGAGTAAAACAATATGTTTCACAATCGTAAGAAGATCGTTTTTATAGCGCCAGTAAAATTGTGTTTACATACATACAGGCGCATTAATTGGTTTGCAGTTGTGAGCCAACGTGAGTAGTAGTCCGGGGGCCAGCAGGGGCTATCGTGCACACCCCACCCATGATTCTACTTTTAGGGTATCAAAATGTTCCTTAGGGTGTTCTCTTTCAGAAAAAAGTTGATCCCAAGAAAACAGTTGGGAAGAACTACCTCATTTGCATAAAACAAAATGGTCGCCAGCATACACCAACAAAACAGAATTTCATATCTCGTCTCCCAGTTGTGATATCTGAGTACTTTAAAAGGTTATATCATGGGTTTAAGACATGAGGAATTCGAAAGTACACTTTATTTTACCATAAAATAATTAATTTATAGGTATTTCAGTATTTTACAAGGAAATTTTGGATTTAATTCATGAAGGATATATATATAATAAGTTTGCCAATACATATATTTCATGAGTCGTGTCTTATCTAAGATTAGCCCTAATGAAATGAAAGTGTAAACAACCCCAACAAACGGGTAAGACACGACTCAAGAAATATATATGTTGGCAAACTTGATTTTTTTTTAAATGAGAAGAATAAGAATAAGAATAAGAAGCCAACATGTGTCGGCGGGATAAGATACTCAATTCTGGCTCCTTTCAGACAAACCAAGCTTACTGCACGTACCCACCTTTCGCTGAAATCTATGCGATGCAATCTTTTCTTGTCACATATGATTTTCATCTTCAGCCGATGCTTGAAGAATTCAATCAGATTGTGACGAGAAAAAGATTCGTTCTCATAGATCTCCTTCAGTCGCGTGTTCCATATTCCCATTCTAGCTACAGCTAGCAGCGTTAGAAACACCATCCGTTTCAACCCGGGCAATGGGGACAATTCGATGTCACACATGTACGCGACATTTTAAGTAGCTTAAGTCCCACAGAACAAATGTGGTATTGTGGTAAATGCAAGAATTGAAAGAGAAGGATGAATTCTTATGCTGACAGTGTTATTGCAAGAACGAATGGGTCACGGAAGAAGCTAGTTAAGAGTAAGATAGTATAAAGATGACCGGCATTTCCCCCTACCCCCAAGCGGCCTTTGTGCCAAATTACATGTAATGTAATAAATAAACATAGAAATCCAAATATATCCGAGATTCTTTTCACTGGGATTAACGAGTAGATCCTATGAACAAAATTGATTACGATCAGTAAGCTAATCTTGATCAGTAAGCTAATCTACCAAACGATGCTAAGTTAATAAATCATATGAGAAAAAAACACGGACGGGATCAACGTCGTATAGCAATGATCAGCAAGCTAATCTTGCTGGCTGTTGTTAGTGGGTTCGATCCTCACTGGATCTCCCACTATTGATGACCTGATATCAAACTAAGTTAATAAATCATAAGAGAAAAAACGATCAGTATGCACATCGTATAGTAATGATCAGCAAGCTAATTGAATAATGAACAGTGTGATTTTGTATTTCTCTGTCCGTAACAGTCAGGTCGACAGTTTAAAGGAAACAATTTTGCAGATAAAAATATCTCCTACCCACCATTTGAAACTATGGACTCCTCCATTTCTTTCTTAAAAGATCATCTCATGGAAATTCAAATATACCTTTGACGGAGATTTACTAATTTAAAAAAAAATATAGTTTTGCCTTTCCTTTATGAAATATGGTGGCAAAAGATATTACACTCAATTAAATTTGTGTGACGAAAGGACCGCATATTGATGTAAATGCTAGTACTGTTATCATTCAGATAAGCAACCGGATCTCCTGCGAGCAAGCCTTAATAAAAAAAAAAAGAATTGCACAAGCATAATGGATTTTTAAAACGAATGTGGATGTATGACGTCAGTGGGATTTCCCTGCAATAGTATAGGAAAAGGTCGTTTAAATGATATTAGAGGTGGGTGGATAATACATGAGAGCTAGAGTTTGTTGAAAGTCTTATATATTTCACGCTCTGGATTTATAGGGTTTTTTATAAGATTTTTTAAAGCTAACTTTTTAGTTTAAAAAACTTCTTAGTAGAAATGACGCCTTACTTCTATCAAACATAAACTGATTGTTCGACTGTTGAGAATAGCACCTGCTCAGCTAAGAAAAATCCTTTTGACATTCATGTACAATCGGGGGTATCGAAAATTAAAAATTTCAGAAATTGAAAAAACCGAAGTAGGCAACAACGAAGCCCAAGGTAAACTTAAAAAACATCGTGATCGTCTCTTTCAGACACCGAAAATCGCATAACTTTTGAAGTAAACAAAATACAGAGACAAATAAACACCGTGCACCCCTCCTCCCATGATTCTACATTTATACCATTTATACTAAAATGTTCCTTAGGATGTCCTCTTTAAAAGGCTAAATCATGGGTTTCAGACATGAGGAATTCAAAAGTCCACTTTATTTTACCCTAAAACATTAATTTATAGGTATTTCAGGATTTTACAAGGAAGTGTCAAGTATACTTTATAGTTCATTATATTATACTTCAAAATTGTGGATTTAATTCATGAAGGGCATATATACATATATATATCGAAAATTTCCACAGCTTTCCAACAGTGTATCTTGTCAATTTGTAT
>VCCN01005986.1:8195620-8208324 GCA_006491835.1 Architeuthis dux | reverse complement strand
AATAATTAATTCTACAATCCATAGACTTTGGACTGTGTACGTTTTCTTCATAAAATGCTGAGTACTAAGCTTCACGCTTAGGACTGTGACATTTTAATCTCAACAGATATAAATTGGTAACATGCACCGTTGGGAAGCTGATAATATTCCATTTCTAACGATATATACATGTATATACCTCCATCAAAAACTAATTCTACGATCCATAGAATCTGGACAGTGGACTTGAAGTTTTCTCGTAAAATGCTGAATACTTAGCTTCGCGTTTTGGGCTGTAACCTTTTAAGCCCAACAGATACAAAATTGTTTCCTTTAAACTGTCGACCAGACTGTTACGGACAGAGAAATACAAAATCACACTGTTCATTATTCAATTAGCTTGCTGATCATTACTATACGACGTGCATACTGATCGTTTTTTTTCTTATGATTTATTAACTTAGTTTGATATCAGGTCATCAATAGTGGGAGATCCAGTGAGGATCGAACCCACTAACAACAGCCAGCAAAATTAGCTTGCTGATCATTGCTATACGACGTTGATCCTGGTCCGTGTTTTTTTCTCATATGATTTATTAACTTAGCATCGTTTGGTATCAGACCATCAATAATGGGAGATCCAATTAGGATTGAACCCACTAACAACGGCCAGCAAGATTAGCTTACTGATCATTGCTATACGACGAACGTCGTAATCAATTTTGTTCATAGGATCTACTCGTTAATCCCAGTGAAAAGAATCTCGGATATATTTGGATTTCTATGTTTATTTATTACATTACATGTAATTTGGCACAAAGGCCGCTTGGGGGTAGGGGGAAATGCCGGTCATCTTTATACTATCTTACTCTTAACTAGTTTCTTCCGTGACCCATTCGTTCTTGCAATAACACTGTCAGCATAAGAATTCATCCTTCTCTTTCAATTCTTGCATTTACCACAATACCACATTTGCTCTGTGGGACTTAAGCTACTTAAAATGTCGCGTACATGTGTGACATCGAATTGTCCCCATTGCCCGGGTTGAAACGGATGGTGTTTCTAACGCTGCTAGCTGTAGCTAGAATGGGAATATGGAACACGCGACTGAAGGAGATCTATGAGAACGAATCTTTTTCTCGTCACAATCTGATTGAATTCTTCAAGCATCGGCTGAAGATGAAAATCATATGTGACAAGAAAAGATTGCATCGCATAGATTTCAGCGAAAGGTGGGTACGTGCAGTAAGCTTGGTTTGTCTGAAAGGAGCCAGAATTGAGTATCTTATCCCGCCGACACATGGCGCACACAGTCCGGGTTCTTTTCCCGTAACCCGCCCTCAGTTAAGGTAAGTGCTCTTAGCTAGAGCAATGATTGAAGTACCTGGCCTCACTTTATTTTCTCCACAAATGTTACTCCTTGAAAAAGAACCCATTTTTGTCCGAAACCAACTATAATTTGTTTTTCGTCTTAGAGATCGACCCACTTGTTTCTGGACAAAACACCCAGAAAACAGCGGGCGTTCGGCCAATTAGCACGGGTAAGGAGGGTCCCATACTAACCCGCCCCTCATTTTATTTAGATTCCTTTAGGATTTTCCCCTCCCCATCATCAGCAACACTTGTACATATATTTGGATTCCTATGACATGTTGTTTTTTACAAAGAAATAATGAATTCATTTATCTGGAAGAGTTCATAGTTTCAAATGGTGCGTAGGGAGTATTTTTATCAGCAAGCTGATTACCTTTGAATGGAAGAGTCCAGTGTTACGGACATAGAACCAATAATATCACACTGTTCATTATATAAGTAGAACATGTCATAGTTTTACTATTACATTATTGGAGCACGTGACAATATCACATAGTGACACTGATATTCTTTATTTCATTTTCATAGAGGAACAGAACTTTTTAAGCAAAAAGAGAAGAGCTCCAATTTAAATAAATAGGTAAATACGTATACACTGATGATCCAGAACATTATGGCCACCAGCCTAATTAGGTGCTATGCCCGCAAAACAGCTCTTACCCGATCAAGCATTGACACAACAAGACCTCTAAAGGTTTCATCTGGGATCTGGTGCCAGGATGTTAACAGCAGGTCCTTTAATTGCTGAAAGGTGGAGGTTCTGCAGAGCGAACTTGTTGGTCCAACACACCCCATAAGTGCTCAATGGGGTTGAGATCTGGGCGTTTGTTGACCAGGGCAACATAGTAAAGTCTTCTTAATGTTCCTGGAGCCATTTCCGTACAACTGGTTCTACTGAAAGACGCCAATGTAATCGTAGAAAACTGTTGCCACAGAGGGATTACCTGGTCTTCAATGATGTTGAGGTAGGTGGTACGCGACAAAGTACCTTTCACATGAATGATAGGACCCTGTGTTTCCCAGCAGAACGTTTCCTCCACCGACGTTGTTTTACCACAGTGCATCCCGGTGTCATCGCTTCCCCAGGATAACGACACATACGTATCCTACCGTCCACCATATTCAGGAGAAAGTACGACTCATCGGGCCAGTCGACCTTCTTTCATTGATACAAGGTCCAGTTCTGACACTCGCGTGCTCATTGAAGACACCTTCGGCTATGGACATTGGTTAGCATAGGTATTATGACTGACCGGCAGCTACACAGCTCCAATCGCAACAAGGATCGGTGTACTGTGTGCTGTGACACATTTCTTCCTTCACCTTGATTAAAGCTATCTGCAGTTTGTGCCACAGTAGCCCTTCTATTGGATCGTACTTAGCACGAAAGCCTCCGTTCACTTTACGCATCGATTAATCTTGAACGCCCGATGCCTTGTCGATGGTTGGTGACTTTCTCTCCTCCGACCACTGCCGATAGGTACTCACCACAACTGATCGTTTCGAATATTGTGAATACTCTTCTTTACGTCTGGTGAGTGTAACTTTGACTGCGTGTCTTCATACCGATGTACTCACACAGTCAGGACCACGTAGTGTCATATTCTCTACACTATTTCGTAATCTAACAGATTGAAACCCTTTAGAGAGAATACATCTGGTTGTGCAGACAGAACTCTAGTATAGGAAAACTATATAAGAAAGAAATATAAGAGACAAGCATTGAGGAATAGTATTAAATCAGGAGAACATTTGCCTATATTCATAACGCAATGTGTCGGCATTGTCCATTGAAAAGTGTTCCAAGTGTGACCATCTCTTTTCAAGGCATAGACAACCTTTTGAGAGTTCCAACATTGATATCGTAGTTGTTTACGTGTTCACTTCACACCGTTTTTTTGTGTTCTTAGCCATATATTCGATATGCGAAGGAACAACTCCGTCAGCTTGAATTCTCCGCCATACACCTCCCACGTCTGCATCTTAAGTGCTTCTCTTTGTATAAACTATACTAATAGCTAAAATAACGAATACTATAGTAACTATCGAGCTGTTCTTTACCGAGTGACTTGTTTTTATATCAATTCTTGCATTAACCTCTCTATGGGTGTAGTATCTACATACTTCAATGTCATGGTAGTTCCTTGAAATGATCTGTTAACTAACAGTTTTCCCAAGCCTGTTCAGTGAGACGTGGTGTTGTTCATGAGCCGTTACCATATTTTCTTCTGCCGACATGTAATTCCCTGTAAATGTGGAAAGATCTATACGACCTCTCAAGAGAGAGAAAGGGGATCACTTTCCTCTCTGGGAAGATGTCCAGATTATAGACAGGGAATGCTGTTGGAAACTGAGGAAAATCAAAGAAGCAGCAGACATCAACATGTCGACTGGGTGTATAAGTCAGACAAGTGCGGAGTTCAACCCGATGAGGCTTTCACTACTCAACAGGGACAAGGTATGAAAATCCAGCCCTAACAAGGTAGGGAAAGAAAAAACACCCGAATCCTACGTTATAAGCGTTGCTACAATTGGAGAAAATATTCTGTTTACTACCATCACATTCGGATAGTACACCTGAAGATGGCCGAAGAATGGAACGGCCGAAACTTCGTGTTAAAAACACAAACAAGAAGAGTTCAATCGTCCGAAAAACTCTTTGAAAGATAAAGATTGTGTTTTGTATCATCCATCGGAGTTTTCTTATGTTACTTTCAAATAGTAGGGGAGAGTGGGGCACGTTGCACCACCCATACTTCCTTTGGTAGCTCGGCAGCAGTAGTTTCCAGCTCTCTTATGGAGAAACCTCCCTTAGCAAGTTCTTTGACAAAATCGTTTCATCAGCCTTGAGGAAGCTACAAGTTCTCCACGTTGAGTTTTGTGATTTGAGGTGTCAAAAGTAACTTTTGTAGTTTTCACTTCTGGTGAAATTTCTCTTTAAGTACTGAGAATCTAAACTATCTACTTATAATGTCTTAATCTGACATGAGTTGTGCACAGTTGGCCGTTACTTTATTGTGTTTACACTTTGTATTCCATGTGTATTTTGCATGGGATGCGGGAATGTTGCTGGGGGCAGGTTGGACCATAGGGTTTGGGGTAGGTTGAACCACTTTGATTAGGTGGTCCAACCTGCCCCATGCAATTATCTTTGTAAAGCTAATCTATACTGAGCCATCTATGTGAGGATACTATAGTTGTCACTGAAAGCATTTGATAAACAGGAACTATTAGTCCATGGGCCAGAGCAGATATCGGTACCACCCAAGGTGGAAAACCTCAATGGTGCCATTTTATTTGTTACACCAACCAATTATTAGTGTCCTGGCTCTGTAGGAATTTTTGAGTTGACTAATGAAACCAATTAGACATGCTACAGGCTCCCTCTAGCATGTTTAATTGGTTTCAGTAAGTTAAAATAACTTGGATAGACATTCCAGATTAGTTGCAAACATATTTTAGTGCCATTTTTCATAATGGTGGATTTTCGCTGCGGTGCCATGGTCAGAAAAAGATTTGGGCATATTGGATATCGTTGGGGAGGATATTTCATCCTGAGTAAAGTTTACAAAAGAATTATATGGCTCAGAGCAAGTCATTTTGAGCTATTTACAATCAAATGTCAAACGCTTGTTTTAAAATTAAACACCTGTGGACTGACAACTATGACATAGAGGAAATAATTGTCGATGAATGCGCTCCAAGATTTTAAAAACTCCTTTCGTAGTCTATTGCACACACTATCAAAAATACATTGCAATTTATTGAGAACTTTTGGATATATCGTGTGGACAGAGAAAGAAGCTTTAGAACTACTGTGTGGTTTCCGACAGTTAGATAGGATGTTGTTTTCCATGAAGCAGCTCAATTTCTGGCTTGTTAAATTTCCTGACTTCTTTTGTAGCCTATTGCCCACCCTTCCACAAAATATCGTGTTGACAGACTGGGAAATTTTGAAGATATGTTGTGGTTGCCGACAGTTAGCTAGGATTTGAGGGAGATAATTGTGCCTGGAGCCTCTCTAAAATTTATTGGCTTCTTTCGTAGTCTATTGTCTACTTTTCCACAAAATTACATAGAAATTCATTGGGAACTTTGGGAGATATCGTGAGGACAGGCATGAGATTTTAACGATATTATGTGGTGCGGACATATAACCACGACGCAGTGGAATGTAATTATGCATGGATCCGCTTCAACATGTAAACACTTCTTTCGTAGCCTATTGTCTACCCTTCCACAAAATTAGAAATTCATTGAAGACTTTGGGAGATATCGTGTGGACAGACATTTTTGTTGTCTGAACGTCTGTCATAAGGTTTAGTAATAAAAGTGATGGCATCTACCACTAAGGATATCAGAATAGGTTCCACACACATGGAAGATTACAAAAATCATTGTTACACTTTGCCACCAGTGATTTTTTCCTTTTCCTTTCCCAATCTCTTCCAAAAGCACCGTCATATGTTGCACGATTGGTATTGCGTTGATATTTTCTAACAATTTTTACAGGAAAGAAATTTTACACCCGATGACCCTATAACTAGGTTTTCTAAAGACAATAACATATATAGTCCATGTGACTATAAATATTTTTCCTGTTGACTTAACAACATTCAACTGTCAGTAAGTTAACAGAGTAATTCTAAGTAGGCCCTACTTTGTATGAAAGCACAACAACCAACTCATACCAGACCGTACAAGAACTTTATAGTCTATACAATACTAATTGAAACTAGTTATCTTCTGTAAATTCCAGTTTTCAGGTTGAAATATATTTTAAAGGTTTCAGAACCAGAATTTGTGTTCACTGGTCCAATGTGCCCCACATGATTGTTCAACGTGCCCCCACCGTGGGGCACATTGGACCTTTTGACAAACTTTTTTGAATCTCAATTTCCCCTTCTACAACACTATTTGGGAAGGACTTGATACTGGCTAAAAATAAGTAAGACGTGTTGCGTAACCAGGTTAGTGGCATGCAGACATAGTGTAGCATAACGGGCCATCGAACTTCTGTACTTCTCTGGTCGCCATGAAGGAAAAGAGATGTTGAGAGAGAGAGAGAGAGAGAGAGAGAGAGTAGTTTCCTCCGCGGGTTGTGGACTGCGATGATGATGATGATATCTCTCTGTCCGGTCTGCCGACGGGAGCCAAATTTCTCTGTGGAGGGAAATTCATTTTCGGACACAGAAAATACTCCCGCTGGTCTGCGGATTTCGTCGGGGTACGGAAATTCTGTTGCATGTCGCTGCTCAAAAGAGTGGGTCACTTGTCAGGTCCGCTACCGCTACTGCTCTGCCTCCCGACTAACTTTACTGTTTCGATCTAGCCTTTATATATCTAATGGTCATAACTCCTCCCACTTTTCAAATTCCCAACGGTTCTTTGATAACATGATACCCCAGTTGGTCACGTAGGCAGCTTGACACAGATTCCAAATCTGACCAAGTTCCTATCCCAACTGGCCACCGGTAACCTGATCTGGGTCTATTTCGTTACAATAGTATTAGTCGGTGTAGGGACTGAAAGGAAACAGCAACGTACTTAAAACATTCAAAGTTGCTTTTTATTCCACCGTAATTTTCTCGTCGCGTGAAACAGACACATACCGACGTAGCAGTTTTCAAAACATTTTTACATTTCTTCCACCGAGGGAGAAAAGACTGTTAATGCACGGCCGATTTGCTTGCTGTTGGTCAGGGGTACTTAACTTCACACGCGTCGAGGCCACGCGCCCGGTGCCATTCTCCCTGACTGCCTTGTTCTCAAAGTCACGGTTCTATTTAAGCCTGGTGTCTACATAGTTAGCTTGCCTCTCTTCGTCCCTATTCATTATTTATTTATTTCCAGTGTCATTCCCACGTCCACTTGCGGTCACTTCCGTTAATTTACTTATCTCTCTATCGTCTTTGAAAATCCTTAATGTGTTTTTGACTGTGCTTATCTAAGAAAACGCAGCATGAGTTAATTCTTATACATTTTTCCCTGGACTTTTCTGACGCTAATTTCAGTCATGTGTTTTTGAGTGTCCGTCCTCTAAGACAAATTCTAACTCCCAAATTCCATTCTGGCCGTGAGAAGATTTTAACAAGGCCATCCATTTTATTAAAACTAAATGACTTATCGGAAATTATACCTATTTAAATGACCAACCTAATTAAGACTTAATTTTAAAGCTCGCGTATTGATCATAACGCAACAGATGTAATACTGCCACTCCGTGTAACATTCTGGAACATAGTCACAAAAGCAGTTAGCTGACAGTAAAAGGTTTCAAAAAGTGGATCAACTCTCCCCTACTGTATGACGGTTCAACTGTGTCATGCTTCATGAGTAAGCTACAGTCTGTCTATTCTACTTAATTTCTAACTTATTTGTAATATTTACAACAGCTACATTTTCTCTGCCTATTTCGGCTAAGCTTCTATTGATGAGCAGAAAAAGATTCGCCATCGTATCATCTGTCACGTTGTCCAAATCACTATTCTCGCTACGACTAGCAAGCACAGAAGAAACACGGTGTATTACTTTCTAATTTCTTAATTTGTTAATTGCTTTTTTTATCGCAACTTTACAATGATGGCGTGAGTAAAGTTGCGATTAAAAGCAACTGAAAAGTTAAGATGAAGGTAAATAGAAGTATGAAAAATAATTAATAATACTGCAGTACACACCAAAAATAACAATTTATTATAAATACTACTGCAACAAAGTCAAAATGGCAAAGATTTAAATGTGGCCAAACCAAAAAGTTCACGGCCAAATGCTTTTCAAAAACGTCAAATTTGCCCATAATATGGCCAAAATGGCAACCCTGATAGTTTATTTACAAAGTCATTCCGCTGTAAAATATAGTACGTACTGCGAAGTAATAAATAGTTCTATTTTTTGTTTACAAACTCATTCAGCAATAGAATGTACAAATGCGAATTAAAAAAAATGATTTTAATAAATAGTTTTACAGTTTGTTTACAAAATTTATTATTCCCATAATTTCAATTTCTGTAATAAATCGTTTTAACTCCATATAGTTTGTTGCTGCGACCTATACATTATCAAATTGAACTATAGAAGTAAATTAATTCACTGAAATAATTCGACTAAAAAAATAATTTTAATTTTTGTATCTCAATAAATTGTTTTAATTCTATAATTTGTTTTTGTTGGGAAAACGCTGAGATGCGATCAGTTATCGTGCACTCAGTTGTCAAGCGGTCGTGCGCGGAGAACATGGCGTTCAGATGTTGGCGCGGGATAGACGTGCGCGGAGATGTCGGGTCACGCTCTAGGTTGTCCTTTACGATTATGCTATATAAGGATTACCTACAAAATTACAAAATACAAAGAATATTATACTGCAGATAACTCTCGTGATAGGTTGGCAAGTGAAAAAAACAAACAGGGCTAAATAGAACAGTGAATGTAGTATTGGGTAACGTAAAAATTGGGTAACGTAAAACAATTTTTATATTTTCGAGATTAAAACCATATTTCTTCCACTATCTCCTGCCCTCTTTCGGGCAACTTCATAATTCCATCCTTCCCCGAACTTTTATCTTTCTCGGCAAAAAAAACTGCTCTTGACGCCTTTGCAGTCTTCCAAGGAATTGAAACTTTTTTTCATTAAGAATGAGTTAGTCCTCATAGTAGAGAACACCCTTCCAATCACACATCTTAGATTTAGAACGGATTTTGGTATGGTTAGTAGTGGTTCATTTTGCTTGCCACAAGATCTCTTGCGTTCCACGTTGTTATTAAATATCAATGTTTCATCGCCTGTCACAGTTTGTTGCAAATATAGAACATTTTCATGAATCGCTGGTCTAGTGATATGTTATCTACTTTGTACTTATGTGGAAGCCACACATCAAAGCGACTAACATAACCAAGCTAACAAAAATGATTACCACGCTTGAATTGGATATTTTGAGTATGTTGGCTATCTCCCGCCTCGTATAACGTTGTTTATTCTCGACCATGAAGTATCGTTTAGCGAGAAATCTACGAAACAACATTTCGCAAACCACTTTTGACCGGTTCGATCATTCAAAGTACATTCTCCATAAACTGTGCGTATCTTTTGTGTGTTTTGAGTCGCATTTTTACCTTTCTTAAAATATTGAAAAGCATAATATGCCGAAAATGTTACTTATTTTCTTTCATCTTCAATTCCACGATGATGTGACAGCGTTTAATTTTAACTAACTTTATTAAAAAAATATCACTTTTGGTTGTATTGAGTGATCTTTTGGAAAAAGTTAGTTCAAATTAAACGCTTCTAATACCATCTAGCAACAAATACAGAACGGAATATTTGGCCAACCCAATATTAAAGGTACTTTATTGTTGTTGTTTGAGAACAGAGTTGTGTTACATTACTAAGATAACAACTTGTCCCCGGTATACTTCTTTGTATATATAGTTGTGAATGTCATTGTTGGCTCTTGAAGTTGTGTTGACCTTATTACATACAATTATGCAGCCTTTTAAAGTACTCAGACATGTCAACTGGGAGACGAGATATGAAATCTTGTTTTGTTGGTGTATGCTGGCGACCATTTTGTTTTATGCAAATGAGGTAGTTCTTCCAAACTTTTTTCTTGGGAACATCTTTTTTCTGAAAGAGAACATCCTAAGGAACATTTTGGTACCCGAAAAGTAGAATCATGGGGGGGGGAGGTGCACGATAGCCCCTTCTGGCCCCCGGACTAACACTCTTTCGTCAAGCCAAGCCGTTCTCTAGCGCTACTACAATACCACACACCCATCTCACTAACACATGAGATAATGTCTTTCTGGAAATCGATAGCGTTGTGTTGAGATTGGTCGTACCTCTGTGAGAAAATGTCTTTCAGCGCGTGTCGACACTTGTTTTGGGATCTTCATCCGAATGCCCGGGAAGGCTTTCTTAGTATAAGCATATTCTTTCAAAACTTTTATAAGAACTAATTATGCTTCACGAATCGTTTGTGCTAGAATTAATAGTTTAGTTATTGTTTACTGTAAATGAAATTGTCGGCTTTCGTATTGTTGATTGATTGATTCGCAGCTTATTGTCTTTTTTACCGGCCCTTGGCCAACTCCGCAGGGAGTCCATTGCCAAAAGAAAAGGCGCACTTTTACCCGCCAAGAATGTAAAAAAGAAGGGGACAAAGAAATTTGCTATAAATTCGAAGAATCCCCTTCTTTCACAAGTTCCAGAAAAGTTTGTTACCGTTCGGATCTTTCGCTGGACACAAGCGTTAGCCGTTGTAATTCTGGGCTCACATTTGAAAAGGACATTTCACACACTTACACACACGCCCTACACTTTTAAAACCACCTTTGAAAACACTTTCAAACCGTGACTTCTCTCAAGAAGTACAGAACTTTAAATCAGTGTCTTCCTCCGAGAAGTAAAATTTATACACACCTCCAAGACGAGCGAAGACCTGATAAAACCAATAATAGGCGGACACCTCGCCGCACAAAGAAGTATTTTATGCAACCCCCTACCTCGTGATCATCAATTGAAGAAAAAAGGTAAGTTTCTTCAATTAAATATACTTTGAGGGAGCCGCACATTTTTTACTTAAAAAACAAGTAACAATTTTATTGCTGATATTCTTGCGTTCAAGAAAAAACTAAGTAACAATATATTTGTTTCAGAATTAATTTGGGGAATACTAAAAATTCCCAACACTTTGCTATTGTTGTCTTCCACCAACAACATCCATTTTAGGAAATGTAGCCTTAGTGTCTCAGTTTGTACCTGAAAGAATGGCGACAACATATTCCGCGATGTACCAGAAGTAAGTTAGAAAGGTCACTTTCTGGTTTCATTAGATTGGTAGACGGTAGATGAAAAACAATGCCGGCTAAAAGTGTGAGGTGGCGTTATGCACACCCATCGGCTTCCGCTGCGACATTTCCAGACGGGTGGACAAAAGGCTATATTTGTAATATATCTTAGCGGAAACTCTGTTATCAGTGAAGAATAATACCATCTTTTTTATACATTAAGTTGGGGTTACATAAAACAATTGCATAGCAACATTATCCTTTATGTTGACTATAAGGTGCCAACTTTCAAATTCCCTCACTCTAGGTGAGAAGGCCTGATTCAGGGGGAACCAATGTTCCGTTTGCACCCCTTAGTGGACGCCCATGTGCACACCAATCAAACGTAAATACATGTTAACCATAAGAAAATCTAGTGATATTTTCTATACTTTGTTATCTTAAACTTTTCTCTCTATTCTCCTTCCTTTTTTTTTACAAATGAATTGTTTGAAAATTGTATAATTGAACTTTGTCGTCGCAGCTACTAAATATTGAATAAAACTCGTTGGGTATGTTCGTCGGTACTAGGGAGTTCCAGTCATTTGCGTCCCCGGACATTAGCGTCCCTTTCGAAATCATACCGATGCTGTAGAAAAATGTATCCGCAGCCCCCAAAAATCCGTTTGGCCGTTAGACAGCGTGTTGTCATTTTATTATTTTTTTTCGATTTATACTTTTAAACAAACAATATTTTATTGATTTAAAGGCAATCGTAAGTTTTAATTCCGTCATATTCATTGCGTGTTGTTTTATTTTTGATTTAAACAAACATTAAACAATATTTTACAATGAATTTATTTTTCTACAGCATCGGCATGATTTCGAAAGGGACTTGTTTTTGGAGTATGCCTTACAAAGACCCGAAAAATCAATTGGAAACAAATAGTTTTATTCACAGACAACTCAAATGTTGACAAATGTTGCTAAATGCCGTTAAAAATTGTATATACAACGTCGCAAGCTTTGAACAGAGTCTGTTCTTTTTCTTGTTTTGTTTCTTCTCTTCAGAAACTAAGCTTGAATTCCAGCACAGATGGGAACATGTTTGTTGATAGAGAAACTGCAATATCCACACACGGTGAGACTAATTACCGATTGGAGATAGATAATATACTGGGCAAAGATTTCTTGTAATTTCCATCTGAAGGGGACCACATGTTGTTATGTGCAAAGTCGATAAAAAGCGTAATCGATCACGCAGAGAACGCCTTAAACTTTTTAAAAATTACAAAAAAATCACCTATTTATTGGATTTTAATAAAGTTTTCGGTACTTACGTATTAAATAGGTAATCTTTTTTAAAAATGAAGATGTTTCCATTGATTATAATATGAAATACCCCCACCCTTCGCCGCCCTAATTATGTTGTTAATTTAGTATACTTTATAATTATGGACGAGTCATGATGTTTACATATATGAAAGATAAGTCCGTCGAAAGGTAAACTTTGTTTTATTTCTTTCTTAAATCGACCCCAAAGGTTATTTCTTAAATCGACCCCAAAGGTTCTTTCTTAAATCGACCCC
>VCCN01005986.1:8167833-8194164 GCA_006491835.1 Architeuthis dux | reverse complement strand
AAATGTTTAAATTTCCAGCCGTCTAGCTCCATTGGTGCGGCAGCTTGGAAACAGCAGCTTGGGGGTAGTCAAAATGTTCTGTGCACTAACCACTGGCAGCCATTTTCCAAAATGGCTGTCATGGTCATCAGAATGCAAATCTGCAATGGCCCAATATCCAGATTTCTTCTAAATATATTAAGCTATATATCTACAAAATGTGTCGCTTTCATCACAAAATGAACAAAAGGTTAGCTGTATTTAAAATATGTTTCAAAAGTTTTTTATGCATTCTTGTTGAGCTGACCGTCTTTCCAAATTTGAAAATTGCGTTTCAGGGCATATCAGCTATTGGAAATCAGTGTTGTCTAAAAGTCTATTTAAAACATTTTTTTAAAGTTTGTATGTGATAATGGATGGTCTTTTAAGGTGGTTTGGAAAATTGGAAAATTATGTATCCTAGATTGGCTAAAATTGTAATTACGACCCGGCTCGTATCGCTTCTTACTGGTGTACATAAACGATATTTATTACAACGTTCTTAGTACAACATTACGTTCAGCACAACGTTTTGGTACAACTTTACGTTCAGTGCAACGTTTTGGTACAACTTTACGTTCAGTACAACGTTTTGGTACAACTTTACGTTCAGTACAACGTTTGGTACAACTTTACGTTCAGTACAACGTGAAAACTGCAAATACAATAATAAAGCTGCGAATTAGGCAATATACACAAATACATATATACGGTTAACATTGTAAATCGACATACATAACGTTTACGTTTGAATGTAGAAAACTGCAATTACAATAATAAGGCCGTGAATTAGGCAGAATACACAAATACATATAAACGGTAAAAACATCGTAAATAACATACGCAGCATTTGAACGCACAATCACTCGATAGCTACAAAGAAGGAATGAGTTCATGAAGCTTTTTTGGAGATGCTATCTAGTTCAAGACGAATTGAACTAGAGCACAAAAGTTTGAGATAAAGGTGAAAACTCTTTTCTGTTACCGTAATTCGCCTTTGCCAGTCTGTAGCTTGTCTTAGGGCCCTGGTGTCGTGATTCGGAGGAGGAGAAAACCGTGCGCTCCTAGAGGGTGATTTTGCGATACTGCCCTGGTGGAGTCTCGTGGTGCCTTAGAAATGTGTGCGTGCGCTGAACACGTGTTTTGGATTAACCCTGGAGTCATAAGGTCAAGCTATTCCGACCCCAGTCTCGGCGCGATCAAATCTGGGGTCGCCTTTTACGGGGGAAAAATGTCCACAAATTCACCAGGGCACTTCTGATCCCACTTAAATTCTGTTTAGTGGGGACAAGGCCGGGAGAAACGACTCTGCCTGTCTGCCGAGGAGATCGTTTCTTTATCACGAAGCGCGTACGATGGCGCCTGGTCACTCCCCACCTCAACTCTTCACCCCCGGACACTTGGCTTCCTGTGAATTTACTTTTCTCAAATTATCTCTGTCTGGCGTCAGCTACAAAAATGGCGTTTCAGGGCATATCAGCTACTGAAATTAAGATAAATAAAAATTTACGCTAAAATTCTTAGGGTCTTGAAGGTTGAAATATGTTGAGACGAAAAGATTTAAAACTCGTAAGACGCTCAGAAAACAGTATAAATAAAAATCCTCGGGAAAATTCTGAGGTCTTCCAGAAGACCATGGAAGGCCCCCTGGATCCTCCCTGGGGGTACGTGGGGTTACGGCGTATACCTACTTCTCAATTTCCAAGTTTGTGTATGTTCAATGTCTACTAATGGAGACATTACCAAACCAAGCATTACCCATTTCCATCACTGATAAAAAAAGGTTACGAGGTTAGAAGAGAGAAGAGACATTCAATTGCGTTCTCTCTCTCTCTCTCTCTCTCTCTCTCTCTCTCTCTCTCTCTCTCTCTCTCTCTCTCTCTCTCTCGTTTTTTACGTGTTTCCTAAGCAACATTGATGAAGATAATATGGAATTGGTTGATTATTAACATATGTATATGTTGGCTAATGGCTACAGTGTATGCAAAGGAAAGGAACAAATGTTTTTATAAATGAAATTTAATCCGCTAGCGTTGCCACACGTCGTATGAATGCCCCCAAAATATGCCGACTTCTGATTGGCTAATGTTTGCATGATGTCAACATCTGGTTAAACTAACAAACCAGGCAAACAAGCAATATAATACTTTGTCATCGATAAATGTTCGTAGAAATTAATAGATGCTCAGTGTCTTATTTCTGTTTTTACGTAAAAATAAAGTTGTTACATTTCACTGTTATCTTTAATCTACAAACAAGACTTCTGACTCAAAAATATTTCACTTCACTTCTCAAGAGAGTATGAAAATGTCTTGTACTCAAAAATGCCTTAAAGCCACGAACTGGAAAAATGGTGGTAGGACGAAACGTTCTACAACCAGATATTACGACGTTTCGGCCTCGTTTTATTTTTTAAAGGCGAAATGACTATATATATAATTTATATATTTATTGTTTTTCTTTTATGAATTCTCTTATTTCATTTTATCCATGCGCCATTATGAAGCACTCACATAAAGTTATTTGGGAAAACATTTGTTTTCTTATTTTTTTAGCCATTTGGTAAAAAACGAATTTTAACCTATTTTATTTGCCTTTTATTAAAAAGAAAATAGAAGCTCTCAGAGAGCGCATGCCTCTGTCAACGCCATTATCAGGAGAAGTAATTGTACATGGATCCGCCCAAAGATTTAATCACTTCTTTCGTAGCTTATACCCGTTCACAAAATTTAATTGAAAATCACTGTGGAATTTTGGAGATATCGTGTGGACAGACATGAATTTTTGGCGATATTATGTGGTGTAAACATATAATTACGACGTAGGGGAAGTAATTGTGCATTGATCCATCCCAAAGTTTTATCACTTCTTCCTATTGTCCATCCTTCCACAAAATGTCATTGAAATTCATTGACAACTTTTGGAGATATCGTGTGGACACGAGCACTTTTGGCGATAGCTGTCCACACAATATCTCCAAAAGTTCTCTGTGGAAGGGTGAACAATAGGCCACGGAAGAAGTGATTCAATTTTGGAGCAGATTCATGCACTATTACCTCCCCTACGTCGTCCAAACTACATAATATCGGCAAAAGTTCATGCTTGTCCACACGATATCTCCAAAAGTTCTCAATGAATTTCAATGATATTTTGTGGAATGGTGGACAATAGGTTACGGAAGAAGTGATTACATTTGGTGCGAATCCATGCACAATAACCACCCTTCTGCCATGAGCGTATACAAGAATGAATGAAAAATAAAGGAAAAATATCTCTCAATTAAAAAAAGAATTCCTGGATCCGTCCAAAAATGTAAGCAACTCTTCCTTATTGCGTTGCCCAACCTTCCACAAGATTTCATTGATATTTAGCATTACTAGTTGTAGTAGTAGCGGGAGAAGGGGGTGGAGGAGGAGGAGGAGGATTCATATCAGTCCAACATGATACGGCTGAGAAAATTGATATCTAATATATTAGGGACCGACAGACAGTCCGACCGACCGAAGAGTGTCTTACAGAGATGCGTGCACGCATCTAAAACATCCCACTGTCCTCCATCTTAGGCCTGGTTCTCTCAATTTCGAGCACTATTTTGGAAATTATCTAAACGAACAGTAACACTTAACCTCTATTTTAAAAAGTACCATTAAATGGGTGGACCATAATAGAGATGTTGTTAAGCTACGCACCTTAAGAAGAACATTGAAAAAGAATTCATGGCGTCGTTGGTTCTACATAACACACACTCCCTCTCTCCTAAAAAAAGTAAAAATGCCAGATTTTTAAATAACTGGAGGCTGGCTCCTCGCCAGAGTACAGCGATTGTGGGGAGGGGACATCCATTAAGTCCAGAAATGGCCAAAATACACCAAAAAAAGATACTGAAAATGGTCAAAAACACGCCAACAAATGGCCAAAATATTTAAGCACGCCTGCGCTAATTTAGCTCTTTTTCTTTTCGCTCTGCCAAAAGAAAAGATGGCCGGGTGTATGATGCAAGATGGTGAAGCAGTTTCAAGCGTTGGCGATGTGTCGTAAAAATGGTTTTATAAATTAGCACATTCATTATTCACATCACATTCATCGGGTGGGGTGGAGGTGAGGGCAAGTGATTTCCAGAAGGGGCCAGCCCCTTGGCGATGGACTTGACTGGAGGCGCTGGCAAAACTGGCTCTCGTTATTTATATAATCTCACCTGGTCCCTAAAAATAATTGCAACGTAGAAATAAACATCTTGCCAAACGGTTGCCTTTGTTACGACTACACGGAAATAACTATCCTGTATCGACGCGAGAGCGTTGTGAGGCTGGGAAGAAAAATTCCTGGAGTTGGGTTAGGCATTTACTGCGCCCACTCACTGACGATTATCCCTTTATGACGTTAGTCGTATCACCTGTGTTTATTGGTTGGGTTGGGTGACAGTTGTTTTTCTCACGCACTAACACTGCACCCAAGACTGAAGGTGTACTACTAACAATACTATATTTGCTGTGGAGCAACTCGTCTCCCAAGCCATTGTTAATTAGTTTGTTACTCACAGAATACATCACCACTTCGACTTTGTGCCAGACTTAGCTCACTAAACATCTATTTACTATTTTGAATTGAACACCAATATCCCCAAAACTAGTTATAATCAATGATGAATCATTATTGCCCTGAGCTTTTTAAATGTCCGTTGTTGACATAAAAGCAAGCAGGTTTGTTCGGCCCAAGGTACCTGCAACACGGGCAGTCGCCCAGGGAGCCAAGTGCTAGGCCCCCTAGCACTTGTGTCTGAGACAGTAGGACTTTCCAAATACAAATGGGGAAAATGGGAAAACGAATAAATTAAACAGAATAAAAACAGTCAAAATAAGAAAATTCCCTGAAAAGTCAGATTTTTCAGGAATATCTGACAGTTAAATATTTTCTGTGGTGAAACTAAGAGAAACAATTGTCGAAGGAAATTCTCTTGACCGACTCATTTAATTAATGCATTGCAGTTTAAATTATTTATATCAATCGGTAGTAGTACTAATATATTCCTATCTACTTATTTATATTTCTCACTGAAAAACATGCTTTATGGCACCAAAGTTCAGCTTTCCACCAGGAACCCAAGGACCGGCCCTGAAGTCTAGTGCTATAGTTTCTATGGCACTATCAGAGCAGTGGGATCCAGATCGGAATGCGCCTGCTGTGGCCCTCAGTTCAATATCAAAGTGTAGTATCTGTTAATCTCACGTCAACGAAACATAGCATCAACTTTCCTTTTTCAATTTTAAACGTTATTATGGTTGTACATATTTTTAATTGTTTTCGTCATGAATTTTGATTTAATATTGAAATTTTTTTTCCATTGCCGAAAATAAAAATTGTTATGAATTTTATTCATTGCCGTCACTGAAAAAAAACATGTGACATAGCATTCCGTTTTCAATTTTAAACGTTATCTATCCCCCCGATAGATAACGTTTAAAATTGAAAACGGAATTCTATGGCATATGGTTTTTTCAGTGACGGCAATGAATAAAATAGAAATAGATAACGTTTAAAATTGAAAACGGAATGCTAATTAATTCTCTTATTTCTTTTTATTTGTGCAGTGCGCCGATCTTAACATCGAGTGTACGAGTGTGTGAAACTTTACAATTTGCGATCGGGACCACCTTCCCTACATTGTGCCAAGTACAAGTTATTAAATAACGTTTACATTTGAAAACGGGAAATTAATGCTGTTTCGTTGACGTGAGAAGAACAAATACTACACTTTGATCTGGAGGGACGCAGTAAGAAGGCGCATTCCTATCTGGACCCCCACTGTTCTGATAGTGTCATTTCTATTTCATGGAATAGGAAAAGAATGAATAGTAGTGGTATCCCGATTGAAAACAAAAGGAAACGCAACAAAGAATCAATTCGATAGGTCAAACTTTTAGTTGTTGTAGTTTTTATTTGTGTTGTTTTGCTTGGTTTTTTCCCAGTCCCCTAAATCTAGCAGCAGCAGCAGCAGCTACGTCCGGCCGGCCCACATTCACATTCAAAATCTTTATGTACCACTGCTGTCTGCTCAACGATTGGCTACACATCTACCATTCGCTGGAGTGTGCGTATGCTTCGACCAGGAACTTGAAGTTTTTACCCACTAATCTGATAACACTAACGGAGCTGTTGGTTGGTTGTTGAAAAGAGGAAATAATGAACAGCTGATATAAATGTAAGAAATTTAACGCTCATCAAGTTTACCAACCAAACCACTCCCTTGTCGGCAGCGGTGGAGACGGACAAGCCAACGAAGGCAGCAGTACAGTACTCAAAGTAATAATATTCATTGAACAGAAATGACACGCACGTTGTTGAGTGTGGTAAAAAGTGGCAATGTCGTTTTAACAAAAACGATTCTCCGTAAACGGCTTTATGGAAATATCGATTCTCAAGATCCACGCCAGGATGGTACGGCTCTGTTTTGGGCTTGTTCAAATGGATTATTTGAAATCGTACATTTATTAATTTTCCATCATGGTGCAAACTTGGAAGCGTGCACTGCATGGCATGCTACTCCGTTGCATGCTTCAGCGGATAATAACCAATTGGACATTGCCCGGTTAGTTGATTTTCTTTATTTATTACTTTTTTGGGGGAAAAAAGTCATTTATTTGACAATATCATGAAATCTTTCTTAAATTTTCTAACGTTAACCGCTGTTTTTTTTCTGTTACACCAAAGTATCAAATTTAATAAAAACAATATAAACAATCGAAAAGTAAAATATAAGTAAGTAAATCCAGCTATTTTAATTTTATTTATTTATTTATTTATTTTTTTACCGTATGGTCCGAGGAGCACAGTAATTTCTTCTTTTTTTTGAAAAGCTGGTAGTGGTAGTTGTTTTCTTTCGAAGTTGTATGAACTAAAATAAAACTGAACTAAGCAATAATTGATAAAACATAATTTGGGACCCTAAACTACGAGATCGCCCAAGTCTAGTACGAGAAAGTTCAATATTATTGATTGAAAATATGTATTTGTTGTGTATTTGTGAAAGAATTCCATTTTCCAAGAGTTATTCGAACTATTCAACTAATTCTGTTGTTGCTACTGCAACGTTTCGACTGATCCATTCTACAGTCGTCTTCAGAAACATAAGAAATCCAAGAATGAGTTTAATTGTCCCAACAACTCCTGGACCTGGAATGATGATAATGATTTTTCTCAAAATTATTGACAAAATTCCATTATTGAAAAACAATTTGTTGGTTTAATGAGATCATAATGTTTGAAGCTTGCCAATTTTTGGCAATTGATTTTTCCAATCAAAAAGAAATACCTACCTATTGATATAAGGAAAACGAGCTAAAGTTAAATAAAATATATAATAATACAGATCTTAGTTTGAATCTTAGGAGACTCTTCAATAGGAATGAAATTATGAACAAAAATCTTTATTTCAATTAAATTTGACTAGCTTTTACCTTCATCGAATAATAATAATTAAGATGAAGGTAAAAACTAGTCAAATTTAATGTGTTATGATTACTTCATCCAATAATAATAATAATAATAATAAAAATTAAAAACTTTATTTTGATATCTGACAGGAAGTAAATTGTTAGAAAATATGAGTTAGTTATATAACTCAATAACAAATGATTTTTTGATTGATGATGTTATAATAATTAAACAATAACAGTGAAGAGCTGTTGGTTAGATGTTTTGATATTAAATTCTGTATTGTTTACAAGGTTAAACACAAATACAATCTTGAAGTTGCCAGAAATGTTGGCAATTTTGTTAAAATAGAGTAGACTGAGATATTATGTTACCTAATTATCATGAAGAAAAACACTGTTTATCTACTTCAACAAATTATAGAAGGGCTTTTCCATATTCTTCATGAATTAGCGGGACCAAACCTAACCTCATTGCTTGGCCGACAGATTGATTGAGAATCTGAAACATTATCTTTTTACAACTTGTTTTACATAATTTGCTAATATAAAATTGATAAGTTTCAGTATATTTTTATGACAATTTTATATCATCCTACTTGTTCTGAATATATAAATGCAAATGATGAAACTTACCGTAATTGAGAACGGCATCCACTGAGCAATTATTAATCAGTATATTTACTGTTAAAAGTGTTTAGAGCATGCCACTAGCCTTTAGGTACTCATCCATGTAAGTTAAAATAATTTCATAGTGCAAAATTCTTAAAGTTTTATTAAATTAAATTTTGTTTTTCAGCAAAATCCAATACCAAACTACTAAGCTTTACGCAGGTATAACTATTAAATGGTAAAACCCTCAATTTGAATCATGGATAGTACATACTTGGAGCAATAGCTTGGGCTACTAAAACCTCAGGTGTGTTAACTAGTACTTTATTACTGACCATATTTTTAGGGTGGGGCAATTGAGAACAGTATAATGAGGCAAATGAAAACAACTTTACAATTTAATTAGCAACTATTTTGGTGAGTCAAACTCTTCTGAAATACCTACAAGATAAAAGAGAGACTAGCATCATGCAGAGAGCACCTCGTAGTAAGAAAGTGAATGTTGCAGCGGGTAGAAGTGTCACTTGTTGACTCGGAAGAGCCAAGTCCATCAAGTAGTGTCACAAGACCAAAGATATGTGCAAAATCCCTTAATTTTGCAGAAGCTGACAGTGACTCATTAGATGCTGATGATGTGGAACTGGTCATATCAGATGAGGATACCTCAGTAAGGGATCAACATCCCAGTGACTATGTACTTGTGAGGTTTGAGAGTTGTGTAGGCAAACAACAATCAGTACATTATGTTAGTAAAATTGTGTCTAAGGAGAGTGAGTAGTCAGAAATGGGGAAATATATTACAGAAAGTCTGAGGTTCCAACTGGAAGAGGCACTAATGTAAATATTGCTTTTAAGCAACCAACTAATCCTGATGTGTGTTTAACAAATGGAGAGGATATGGTCATTAAACTAAAGCTGAAAGATTGCTATACAAATGTAGTCATTTACCTCTGTCATTTTTAGAAATGTAACCAGCAAAAAAACTGTTTGATAGAAAGATATTAGTTGTAGTTTGAATATTGTTCTCAAATATTTCTTAGTTTGAATTTTGTATGATGTTTTTAAATAATCTGAGCCTCCAAATCAATACGTTCTCAATTGCCCCATTTGAGAACATATTTCTGAATAGCACCCATATTTTATCTACCAACATTATGGAATATTTTATATAATACATATGTTAAAAACTAATTAATTTGTAAGCCTGCTGAAAATCTTTAAAAAATTCAACATTAACTTAACTTTTGATGAACCTTAAAAATAGCCTAAATTTGTTCTCAATTACCCCATTCTACGGTACTTGTATGTAATCAATGGTTGATTCATTCCAATGATCCTCAGAGTATTATAACTGGTAGAAAATTGCTGCTTATTTGTTAGGGTGTGTGCATGTAAATGATAAATAATGAAAATAAAATGGAATAAAGAATATAAAGGAATATTAGATAGACAAATTATAAATAAAATTCAAAGTTACAAAGGAAGTAATAAAAGTGAGAATGTTTAACAAAGCCATTAAATGTGATATCAATAGGATTATCAATATTATTAGCTATATCCTTGATTTTAAGAAAAGGTAGATTAGTACTATGTTTCTGCTAGAAAAGTAATAATGCGGGACTTGGCTATGAATGAAGGTAGGAATTTAGATTGATTGGTAGTTAAAATGAAATAGTAATTAAAATGATAAGGCTAGACTTTTATTAATACAAACCCTAAAATAAGTTATCAGAGGGTTGATTATTACTGTTCAGAAGATAGATAATAACTATACCGTAAGAAACATTAGATTACTTTGGTGTTACTTGTTTTTTGTTTTTTCCTTGAAATTGTTAAATCAGTATTGAGCATTGCCTACATTTTCTTTCATGAAGTATGCTTCTAAAAATGACAGTATATACTTGAAGTTTCAATATTTTCTTAGCCTTCATTACATAATTAAACAATGCAAATGATAAAGACAAAAATGTTATCTGTAGGTATGTATAACTTGCAGATGTTCAAAATATTAACAAAATCAAACACACTTTCTAATTTTTTTGATTCCCTGAGTGTTTTTTAAATTTTTTAGATACTTTCATCCTTTTAGCTGAAATATTATGAAGTATTTTCTTAAACTGTGTAAATATAAAATCTCATCTGATGAGGTAAAAAGGTGTCTGTAAGTCAATATTTATTGAGACTTTTCGGTGAAGGATCCACTTCATAAAATGTGAAAACATTTTTGTTTTCATGTTATAGGGTGATATAGGAAGTATTTATAACCTTAAAAAGAAAGTATTGATTGCAAATAACTGATTGAAACTAAATAAAAGTAACCTCATTACTAAAAATAATGACTTGAGTATCATTAGCCTTGATGGGAATCAGGCATTTTGATAATCTGCTACTAAGAAATATGCCATATTTATTGGACATTTAAATACTCAAATTGATATAAAAGAACATCACTTATTGGAGATTCTAACCCTAGAATGTATGTGACTGAATCAGAATTGTCTGCTTGAAGATTCAGTAGCTGAATAACATCCTTCAATTGTAACTTTAGTGAATTGTACTAAATTCCAATGTACAACTTATATGAATATCTTTTCATTTTCTTTCCTTTAATACTGAGTCAAAAGTTGTGTACCACACAATTAATCAAAATCTTATTTTAGAAACCTTTAATCCATTGAGATTAATACACAAACATCAATCTCATTTTGTCATGGTAGGATAACTTTCTGGCCCATATGAGGGTGCATCAATAAGTCTGCAGTTTGACACATTGTTATTAGCTGAATTTTGATCTGAAATTTTCATTGTATAATGTTCAATCTATGTGATTAATATTCACGACTGAATTAAGTGTATTGATAATGAATGAGATTATGCTGAAAATAAACATTTGTTGTGTAAAATAAATGGTTTTTCATCAACTTATTGTTTTACCTATGTATAATTTGTAACCCATATTTTACTACTTTTTCTTTTCTCTGTGCTGATGGATCCCTTTTCCTTTTTTCTCTTAGGCTTCTGATTAGTTATGGTGCTAATGTAAACAAGAAGACCATTTATGGAGATACTCCGTGTCACCTGGCTGCTTACCGTGGTCACAAACAAATGGTTCAAATGTTGGTAGAGCTGGGAGATGTGGACTTAAACTTGACCAATAGCAAAAATAGGACGTCTTTAGATGAATCAATTCTTGGTAGTCATTCACAAGTTACAGATTACATCTGCCGTGTCATGTCACAGAAATGTAAGTAAAGTCTATTTAATTCATGAGCTTTTGAGGATCTTTTATTGTCTTTTTTTGTTTGTCTCCTACACAACTCTTTTGAACAGTTGTAATATTAAGGGACATATTAAAAAAGCAATTAACTGTTTACCATGGCTACTAGAAGCTTTCTTTTTAAGTGAGCTAAATTTCACAAACTTGTATTACTTGCTAATAAAGGCTGGACCATAGAGCTTCCTATCACTTGCTTTCACTATAACAAGATGAATATATAGTTTTGGGTTTTTAAAAAGAATTGAAAAATTACTTATCATACATTACTGTATAATCTGATATTTCGCCTTCTACCACACAATCAAGTTGTTTTGTTTTTGTTGTTCTTTTAGTTATTTCCTCCCTTAATATTAATATAAATGCTTTTACCTTTTCCTTAAAAATAATTGCAATATCAGAGAGTGCATATCTCTGCCAACGCCATTGTCAGGGAGGGTGTAATTGTGCTTGGATCTGCCCCAAAATTTAATCACTTCTCTCTTACTTCATTGTCCATCGTTCCACAAAATATCATTCATTGAGAACTTTTGGAGATATCATGTGAAAAGTCATGAGCATATACAAAATGTATAGGGGGGAAAAAACAGAAAAATATCTCACAATCCACAAAGAATTCCTGGATCCGCCCCAAAATTTAATCAACTTTTCCTTATCCAATTGCCCATCCTTTCCACAAAATTTCATTGAAATACATTAAGTACTTTTGGAGATATCTTGTGGACAGAAAGACGGACATGACCAAATACATATACCTCTCCATCTTCGTTGGCAGAGGTAAATTAGTTGCTATTTATAAGTTAATGTCTGAATTAAAAACCTTTCCTGAGAAAAGTGTATTAAATCTAATAAGAAATTAACAGTGGAAGGATTTTATTAAAATAGAGTATCAATTTTTGTTTGTGTCTGAAACTAGTTTGGGTAAACAAAAAGTGATTTTGAAGCAATGAAACAACTGAAATTTTGAATGACTCTAATACAAATGATGTGAAAGAAAATATTTAATAAGCAGTTTTATGAAAGCAAAACTTATTGAATTGATATAGAAGTAAAGTGTGTGCGAAAAGTCTGCTTCTAATATGAGAGGAATTTGCTTTGCTTATAAAAACTGACTAACTCTTATGAGGAGTGGGTAACAGTTGTTAGTCATACTCTCATAACCATTTGAATATCCTTGTGATGTCAAATCATTTCAACCAGTCAAAACAGCACTTCCTTGTGGTTAACTGGTACAACAAAGAACTTCAAAGCAGCAGACAGAAGCAATAGTTTTACTTATTTAAAGTGCTTTGAGGAAATTATCACACAAATACAGTTGCTGCCATCATTTTTTATAACTTGTTTACTTAGACATTATCAGAGTTTTTTTTAACTATCTTTAAACAAATCTAGTGATAATAAAAATGAAACCGATCTTTGGCAACTATTTTACTAAAATAATATTTATATACTTCAAATATTTGATCTTTATATATTTCATTGGATATCATTTTTTTTCTATTATTATAATAGTTTTTATTTTGACAGTATGCTGATATATATATGATCAAACTATTTCAAGTTTTTTTTATTAATTAATAGGTGACATGATCACCTGATGAGCAAAATATAGCTAACCATAATGTAAACAGTTTTAACAGCTTTTTATTATGATGTTTCAGTTGCAAGTTTATTTTTCTTTTGATTGTGTTGAATATCCTAAGCTTCTAAAATAGTGTATGATCTTATAAAAATGTTATATTTTTGTCTTATAAACTTATAAAGTTCATAACTTGTATGATCAGATTTTCATATATCTTAATGCCAATTTTCACAATGTTTAACACAGCAATAAGTGACTTTGAAATAGAAAACAGTTATCTTAATATGTTCTAACATAGTGCTTTTAAAATTCAAATCTTTATTTACTGTAAATTGATACTAACTCAACTTGTTAAACAGGTGAGCTTTAAGATAAATAATTTAAACAGTGTATCTGAATTTTTATTTATCTATCCTGTAAATTAAAATCCATTTTAAATATCAGGTTTTTGTGAAATGGTTTCTCAATTAGCTGCCCACTTACATCCATACAAATACTTTTCATTAATAAAGCAAATGGGGAAATGGTTCTTGCAAATTTGATATTTACCAAATCTATTTGGAATATGTGGCTCACTTAGACTTGCATCTTGTATATTTTTTATTTTTATTTAAAAAAATCTTTTAGATGATTTTAATTTATTTAAAAATTAACAATTTTTTTAATCATTTTTCTAATTTCAGATTCCATTCCAATTCAACTTTCAGATCACTTAATGACAGAAATGTCTTTGGATCTTACGGAAGAAAATAATTCCTCAAACCAAAACGAAACAAATTCCCATTCATCCAAAGAAATGCTTTCATGCAATTCTTGTAAAAGCCAGGAATCTACAAAGGAAATGAAAATTTTCAAAACCTCAAATTCTTTCTCTGAGGAAGGCAATAACATGGACCGTTCATTTTCAATCCCTTCATCTTCAATTTTCTCTGCATCCTTTCCAAATTTTGACCAAAATTTATCAGACTTTAATTACTTATCAGACTCTTCAACAGTTTCATCAGTGACACACTCCTGCAACTCTAGCAACACTTCAAACTTTTTGGATAATAATATATTTCTGAATGATCTTTCAACATCTTCCCCTCCCACAGATTCCATCAGCAATATGAATTTTATGAATATTGTTATAAAATGTTGAGTGATATTATATTTATTATATTATATTATATTTCCTTTTTTTTTTACTTTTTCAACTATCATGAAATTTTTTTCATCTAAATCTCAAACATTTTGGTACAAAATACAGAGAATATTGAATAATTGGAACTACTTTACTTCAATGCTAAAATTCTTCATTAAAGAGAATAATTAGGGGAAAATGAACTTATAAGTTAGTAAATATCATAATAGGTAATACCATACAATTTAATGCCTCTAAACACTTTTGACTCATATAGTGTCATTTTCTTTTTTCCCCAACACTTTTATAAAGAAATAAAAGTATTAATCTGATCATAGAACATAGATATTTTGGATTTTAATATTGGTCCTCAATTATAATATTTCATTTGTAATTAACCAAACTAAGCAGACTTTTCATAGAGACCAATATATAAGAAATATAGAAACTCCACACACAACTATGAAAGAATAATAAATCTGAAATCTCGAGCAGAAAAATACTTTGTTTTCACTATCAACTGAAAAAGTACCAGATTACTATTTATTTTTTTCCCCATTATCAAAATGTGCATAGATATTAAAGACCGTAAATAAACATTTGAATGTTGATGGAGATTGCCTTTTAGTCTTTTTTTTTCTAATAAAAACATGGCTTTTCTCTTAGAATAAACAATTATCCATTTTTTATCCATCTGAAGGAATCAGATAGGCAAGTTTGTCTTTATTTGGAATTGTTATCTAATTTTATATTGAAAGCTTTCAAAGTGAACTACAAAAATAATTCTTTCCTCTCCAAAAGATAAAATAAATGTCAAATGCAATGTTGTATAAAAGCTACATTCTGAATTTTTGTTAAATTAGTTCAGTAAGTAGAACTCAAATATCTAAGGATAAAAACACAAAAAACTGAATTGTGAAATTTATTTCCACTTTATGAAAATATTAAGATTGTTGAATTGATACCTTCGCATTTCAACTTATGGAAATTATTACAATTCAAAATTCTTTAAATCATCCATAAGATAACAAACAGATCTATCAAGGTTTTAAAGGTGAGAAAAATATTTAAATTTAGGTGTAAATTGAACCTAGCATAACTTGATATACAACTTTGAACAATCAATGTTGACTGACACTGTCTTTCACTCTCACTCTTCATCCCTTCTGGTAGCTGCAAATCTTGAAATTTTAATCTTGAAAAATATTAGGTGACCAACAGAACAAAATTAAAATTTGAAACTTTTTCAAAACATGCTGAGAGATAATTTGCTGGAAAATGAAAACTGCAATGTCAAATTGGTGCAGTTGCAATCTTTGCAATACACTTACAAATATTTTATTTTATTTTTCTATTTACCATGATGTGATACTAAAACTGACTGTGATACTACTGAAAAGTTAACCCATTGTTCTGGGTTTTTCAATTAATCAAATAAAGAATGAAACAAGATGCTCATTGTTTTTATTCAGATGCTTGTTATTGTACAATTTTTTATTTTGTGGATGAGTGAATGAGTTCTCGTTAATATTTTGGACCTTGTTGAACACAAAGTAACGGCAATCAAATTTCTTAAATGTAGTCCCCTATTAAATTTTAGTTCAAAGATTTCATTCGTAACTTATTGATTGATTAAAATGTTTATACAAAACATTTAAAAGCTAATTTTTCTAGGAATTTCATCTATCTCGTCTAGCACTTAACATTGTTGATAGTTTCTTGGGAAGTGCAACTTCAAGTGAAACCAATTTTACCAAAGGTTCAATGATATAAACAAGAGTTAAGTTCCTAGTCACAAAACCATTGTAAGGAGCACCTTCTACCACTACTCAATTCAAAACCAAGCAAACACTGTATGGTGCCCTAGCAGTAGCACTTGTAAAGGGTCACCATTGTTGTTCTAAGATTTAACAAAACAACTACAGGAGGGCCTACTGTTTTACCCATTCTTAGATTCAAAGCTATCATGCATAATATGATCTTAGTTCTTGGGAATTGCCATTTGAATAAAATACATGCATGTCATTAAAAATTCAAGATGACTGTTATAAAAATTGTAATTGCAATAAAGTTGTGTAGACTAGTCTGATATGGATGATCTTGGTGTCAAATCATATGCAGAACACGAATTTTTAACTTTAGAATTGCCCAGAATATCTTGAATCTCATAATTCAAGATGACTACCATTTGTGGGGTAAAATGCTGGTGTCTTCACCAGAACTACCTTCACTGTGTAGATGAAGCTACTGAGGGGTACTAAGAACCCTTCAGGACATGCCTACCAGATGCAGGACAGTCCAGCTATGTCTCCTGCAAATGCAAGAAGGGTTGTGTTAAGCAGTGTAAAAAAGCTGCCTTAGACTGCACAGCCTGATGTTACTGTGAAAGGGAGTGCTGAATAGACTTTCCCACGATAGACCCTAGGTTGTTATCACTTATTTTGAGTCTTGAATTGTATCATGGCCACCATCTTGAAAAATAGCATCCATCTTGAATTTTCAATGACTTTCGTGTATTATCCAAATGGCAATTCTCAAAAACTATGTATGGTAAATAAATTAAACTAGTTATGTCCTCAATATCATATTATATCCATCGCTGATAAGAAAATTGACCTGAAAACTGTTGTCGCTGGCAGCCATTTTGAAAAATGGCTGCCATGGGCGACATTAAAAATTCCTGATGGCTCAATATCCAAAATATTTAGGGAAAAATCATTGTAATGTCCAAATATTCTAATGTTTATTTTTTATCCAATGAAAATGAAAGGAATTTTATGGTGTAAAAATATGGGATGCATGAGTTGTATTCATATCTCAAGAAAATGCAAGATACATAGAGTAAACCTTTTGTAAAAGAGAGAGAGAGAAATTACCAAAAATATCTTGCAAAACATAAAATGAATAGAAACCCTTCCTAATAAAAATAGGAAAATCAATTGTTCAGTTTTCATTAAACACTACATATTATCTATAATGATCTGCTATAAACCTCATCATAACATCCTAATAGTTTATACCACCTAATGGATCTTGCTTATCTCTTCAGACTATAAAAAAACAGTAACAATCAAAGCTGCATGGTACACTGAGGCAACACTTTTTGGCCCCCAACTGAAAGATAGGTTAGCTTGTGTAGTAACTAACACTATCAAAGATAGGTTAGCTTGTGTAGTAACTAACACTATCAAGGAAGGATACTGGAGATTTGACTGCAGGTCTCATTACATTTATCATCTATACATAGACTGTAACCTAAAAATAGCTAAGGGACACAATCAAAACTTCAGCTAATAACCAATTATTATTCCACACATACACACACATATGCTGTACAATAGGATATGAGCTATCCAACATTATGATGATAGGAAAAGACAATGTGGAGACTCAAAATAATTTGCAATAATTATTTATTACCTAACATGTTTCAGCCAAATATCTGGCCATTATCAAAGGTATCTGGAGAAATGGTGCAGTCCTTCTACTTCTACAAAACAGGGTAACCACATAGAAGGACTGCACCATTTCTCCAGATAACTGATCAAAGTTAGCAAAGGTTATTCCTTAGACAACATCAGTACTTGAACTTTATTGGTCTTTGAGAGATCTTTATTTTACAGAAGTTCTGCACACCAAAGAATGTCAATAAATTCCTCCCAGTGATGGTTGACAGGCCAACTTCACCACAAGATCAATAGACTATTTATTGGGAGAGTATCACTAACATTTATTGAGAATGATGATATCTCAAAGTATAGAAGTTACTAGAATCTAATTGATCTAAAATCTTAAAATAATATTTTCAATTTTCAGGCACTGGATTTTATCATTCTGTCCAAAACTATTCAAATTTACATTATAGATTGTGGTGTGATTGGTAGAGAAAATTAGGAAAATTGAAATTCAAGCATGAGTTGATGGTTGTTAAGGTTTGTCATCACATGATGAAGAAAAAAAATTGATTTTACAACTGACCCAAATACTTTCTCCTATTTTAGTAGTCTAGTGTTTGCTATTAGGTTGATGTAAAAGTTCCCAGTGTCATCCTTTGCACAATATTAGGGAAATCTTATAAGTGTCTTTGAAGTTTATTCAGCTCTTTGTCGCTTGTGAAATCAGTCAAATGTAGCTTGTCATCTACAAGCGAAAATTCAGGAGGTAGGAAAATGGAAATGAACATCTGTCAGCATTTTAACACTTTTTTTTCTTTTTTTACTCAACACAGAAAAAGGTAATTGTTGGATAACATAGTCACTGGTAATGAAAAATGGATTTATTACATCGTTCCCCAATTATGGAAATGGGGGGCCGGATATTGCAGGGGGTACTTCTCAATTTCCATAAAATCAGGGTCTCCCAGAGGAATTTTTAAAGTTGTTTTCTCCCTTCACCATATACACTACACAAACACCCTCGTCCTTTAGCCATCCTGATTTCATCTACTATAACCCTTTTAGCATACCATACTATATTCACCCAATGGTAAACCATATTTTAACCTATTTTATTAATGGATGTATTGTATCGACTTAGAAGTTTCGATACACAGCTCTACCCAAGAAACTCTTTGGTCTCATTCCTTGGCAATGCACCTGCTGCTGTTAAATGCTGTTAAGTCAATGTCAACATAAGATTTGTGAATTAGAGAAACCCCTATTTAGTTGGAATAAAATATTTGAACAATGTTTGAATTTAGACATAAATATGGGTTTCTGGTAGGTCTTTCATCTTTCATTCCAACTAAAGTCAGTTTGTGCACTCTTACACAATATTCATTTGTATTAACATCTAAAAGTAAGAGAATTATATTTCCAAATTTTTTTCTCAGAAATGCTTAGAGATTGGGAAAAACTTAAGTTCTTAAAAAAAACCCTCTGAATTTGTTTCATTTGCAGACTGTTGGAAAGAAAGGCTAGTTTGAAAAAACCCCTCTGAATTTGTTTCATTTGCTGTTGGAAAGAAAGGCTAGTTTGAAAAAACCCTCTGAATTTGTTTCATTTGCTGTTGGAAAGAAAGGCTAGTTTGAAACATGCATCCTATTGGGATGGAACAAATGCTCATTCACTAAACAAATTTATTTATCAACTTTGAATGTTATCATTGCTATACTGTTATTCAAAGAATAACATTTATATTATAACAACCATTGGCGTAACTCAATCTTCATTCTTTTCTTTCTCCTATTTGCATTCATGACATACTAAGCTGAGCTTCATAAATATCTATAATAATTTAATTATCACTGTATCCATATTCCGCAACTGAGATGGAGCAATTCCCAGTCATGTCATTGGGTTTCCAGGACCAAGGCAGGAAATGACAAAAAGACAAAAAATAAAAAAAGAACAAAATTCATTTCAGTTGGTACATTAAGCATAGAATGGTCTGTCAGTAGACTGTGTTTGGAAAATCAGTGTTAATACGTTATAAGACTTTTACTTGGCTAGCATATCAATGCATAGTTGTAGGTTGAATTAAAAGTGTGTATGTCTCTGTTCCAATAGATTCAACAGTTGAGCTGTGGTTGTAACTATGCAACTCGTCAGGGGAAAACCAAAGTTATTTTCATTGTTAACCTGGGACACTTGACTGGTTAAGCCTGGCTGAAGAGGCCAGAACTGGAAATCCTTGAATAAATAATCCCCGGAAATTATTGAGGAAATGTCATCACGGTTTCCTGGTGAAGTGGATACATATCACACATTTATTTTGAACTCAAACAAAAACACTCTGGTCATTGAACGGAATCATATTTCCAAGGCACACCCAGGTTTAGATATTCCTGAACCTATCTATCTGCCCGCAAGTGCTTTGAAGATAACTAACCTCACACAACATGAAAATATCCACTTGTATTGTAACGTCTATGAGTAGACTAATACTTTGTCTATCCTAATTAACTTTAGAAGGGTGGGATGATATTCCCAATAAGCACCCCAAAGTTTTGCAAATCTAAAAACTTTGAAAGTTTAACAAACTTTCGAAGTTTTTAAAAAAAGAAAAAAAACTATAAACAATCTAAATGATTTATCAAATAAACAGTTTTTAATGTTTTTGGAAGAAAATATCTTAGTAACTTCGAAACAACTTAACATTTCAGATACAGACTAGCGACACCAGTTCAGGCGAGTATTTTCTACTGTCAATCTCTATTTTCAATATCAACACGCAAACTTTGTTTAACTTGGTAACTACCGCTGCTGACGTTTCAGTGACGTCACCGGTGTCAAGGAAAAAAAACATCGCACCTCTTTTCCATTTCAAATTATGTACGTAGGCATTCACATATTATATACATACATACAACATAAGTCCTTTCTGCATACACATACATGCACACGCATTTTTCGTATGAATTATACGCACACTCTTTCTTACATACATAATTACATTTTCAACCAACGAAGTAACTTTTATTCTATTAAGGAAGTAGTAAAACCTGACTTTTTAAAAGCAATTCTTCTTCTCTCTAGATGAAAACTAACCATATTGATAATATATGCATTCTGTAATAAATACATTTCTTGTTATATTACATCCGTGTTATGTATCTTAAATGTGCATCCCTGCATCGCATGCTGATCTTTTACTCTTTTTATGCGCCGGTTATTGATATATTTCGCTAACAATTAAACAGAGTACGGAGAGACAAAAGACTCCTTCATCGCGCACATAGTGAATCATAGCCTTTCTATCTCTCTCTAAATCATCAGCAGTCAAACCCTTAATACTATTGCTACTACTGCTGCCTCATGTCATAATTTGCCATCGTGGGGAGGCAAATAGAGTAATTCTGTTCCAGACTTTTTGGCTAAGATCAAAGTGTAGTATCTGTTCTTCGAAACCTTCATGGCTTCGAAACCTTCATGGCTTCGAAGTTTGGAGAAACACGTCCCGGGATACGTCCCAGGGTCCTTGTCGCATGCTCGGGATTCGTTCTGAGAGAAATTGCACAGGATATCGAAGCCACCTGGCAGAGAAGTTGATCACTCCTGCCCGTGATTCATCCCAGGATTTTTGACCAGCATGCTCAGGATTTGTCCTGAGAGCTTTGCACAGGATTCGTCCTGTGACCAAAGACCAGCTTTCCCCAATGTCCGCATGACATCAGTGGCGGGGACCCCCCTCTCTGCCTGCAATTTGTTGTCGTGGGGAGTCAGATAAAGAGAAAGATCAAAGTGTAGTATCTATTCTTCGAAACCTTCATGGCTTTGAAGTTCGGATCAACACTGCCCGTGATTCATCCCGGGGTCCTTGTCGCATGCTCAGGATTCATTCTGAGAGTTTCCACAATATATCGAAGCCTTCTGGCCGAGAAGTTGAGCGAACATTGCCCTGGTCTGTTCACTTAATTCTTTTGCCAACCCGGTTCGGTTAGTGACCTCACATATATCAGACATTTTTTATATCTATATTGGTTTGCTTCTTTAAAGGATCCAAGGTGTTTTATTAAAAATAAAACTCTATCTAATATAAATGTTTGTCTGAATTAAGGAAGTGAACTGCAATGATTTTCTGATGGTTTATGACTTTTTTCTTCTATTTTTTATACATTCAAAATCTGTAGATACTTTTGCTATTTGGAATAATGAATACTTGGAAACGAAAACATTTCGTTAATTGCGTCCGATAAACGAATTATGCATAAAACATGCAATTCTTTCGTACATAAATGAAAACACTATTCGAAAAATAAATAAATAAAATTGATGAGGACAAAGGGAATAGCAATATCAGTGATTATTGTCTATTGAAGGTAGGTAGCCAAGAAGACAAATGCAATGTAGACATAGAGACAGAAATCGGACAAACAAAATTAGCAGCTGAAGCCGACAAAAATAGACGTAGACGTAAAAAAAAGGATCAGAAAAGAAAATCGTAAAAAAAACAAAACAGAGAAGAGCGTCACCTGAAAGTGACAGCACTATTTATTATTCATACAACTTTTTTCTTTTCTTTTTTTTTAAGTGAACAGAAACGGTTTAGTTTTGAATTCAAGAACTTTTATGTAGGGCCTATAGAGTTCTTTTCTTAGACTAAGATTTATAAATCTTAGTTGTTTACGAATAGACAAGTAATTGTAAAATTCTACAGACTTTTTTTGACGAGTTTCTGAAAATAGAATTTAATTAAACTGAATCCTTACTATTAGACAGTTGAGACATTATTAACTGTGTCTGTGTAGTTTATTCGTCATCATCTGGCTGATAATTCAGTGCCGGTGCATCTGCTCATACATTGAATAGAATCTTTGTAAATCAATCCAGTAAAAATCGGATTGAACTTAGCCAAATTGCAATTTCATTTGTTCAAACCTACTTTTTTTCACATAAAAACTATTCGTGTGATTTTCTGTTGTTTTTGTTAGATATGTCCAACAAATCTCTATAAGACACTTTTCGGTCGGTCGGTCGGTCCTTAATATGCTAAGTATCAATTTTATCCGCCGTATCATGTTGGGTTGATATGAAACTTGGTCCAGACCTTCGGGTGAAACACCCTCATCTTCCTCTTCCCCCTCCTCCTTCTGCTACTACTACCACAACTAATAATGTTAAATATCGATTTTCTCAGCCGTATCATGTTGGATTGATATGTGTAGTGACAGTATATATCTATCAACAATAATAATTTTAAATGGCCTTGTTCAAGGTTCAATGAAATGAATGAAAAGACGAATTTGTATGTAACATATAACAAATTCATTCATAGAACAGCAGTTGTTTGATGTTAGTTTTAATTAGTGAAAGTAAAAGTAATTGTTCTGCCAAAAGAGTTCCAAGAAACGTTCATAGGTTGAAGATTCAAAGTTATATTGGAAGAATAGAGTCCACAAAGTTCATTGATAAAGGAGTGTAGTTGTGTCATTCTTTCGGTGACTATCGAAAGTGAATATGAATGTGAAAACCACAAATGGCCGCCAGCACACACCAAATAAAACAACAGAATTTCATATCTCGTCTCCTAGTTGACATATCTGAGTACTTTAAAGGGCTAAATCATGCTTTTCAGGTATGAGGAATTAAAAAATACACTTTATTTTATCATAAAAGTAATTAATTTATAGGTATTTCAGCATTCTACAAGGAAATTTCCAGTATAATTTATAGGCCAATGTCTTTTACACCTGAAGAAGGCCGAAGAATGGATCGTCCGAAGAACCATTTGAATATGAAACTAAGTATTCAGCATTAATTTTCAAACCGTAGTGTGATATTCGTTCGAAAACGTGTTGCAACTGATCATAATGTCCCTCGGAATCTTTACTTGCTATCAACATGTCGTCAATATATGCGAAGGTGAAAGGTAATCCTCTGAGAACTTCATCGATTAATCTCTGGAATGATAGTGCTGCGTTGCGTAATCCAAATGGCATCCTAGTGAACTCGTAGTGTCCGAAAGGTGTAGTCATTGCCGTCTTATGTATATCTTCCTCTGCGACTGGTATTTGATGATATGCTTTGATAAGATCTAGAGTGGAGAAAATTTTAGCTCCTTGTAGACCGATAGCAAAATCATGTAAATGAAGAACTGGATATCTGTTTAGAACTGTGGAAGCATTTAATCCACGGAAATCGCCTACCTGTCCCCACGTTCCTGTGTTTTGTTTGGGAACTAGATGTAAGGGGCTTGACTACTGGCTTTTCGAAGGACGTATAATACTTAGTTGTAACATATGATTGAATTCCTCTTTAGCAATGTTATACTTGTCGGGTCGCAATCTCTGTGTAGTAGAGTGTACTGACTGTCCAATTGTTTTGATGTGATGTTTAGCTGAGTGGCGTATGGAGTCTGTAGGTTTAAATGGCGTTGTTATATACGTGTTCTTTCGTAACAATGCCTGTTACGGTATTCGTCTTTCGTAACAATGCCTGTTTTATCGTCGGGTAGGGCAATACTAATTCTTGTGGAATTATAACAAGAACGAATTCCTTTCACCATGAAATCTGCCTGCTCGTCAATGAGAGATCGGGTAGCCATGTGAACAGACAGATTAAAGTTGGCTAAAAGAATTCCGTGCCTATTATAGGCGTCTTCGCGTGTGCCTGAGTAAAAGTTCACGAGAACATCCGATGTATACCAAGGTCCAAAGTAAGAGCTTTTTTTGCCAAATGTATTAATTTTGGTACCATTTGCGGCATGTAGTTTATAAGGTCCTGGTACCAATTTCTGTCCGGGGTCCGATAGTAACACTAATTTCTGCACCAGTGTCGACCAAGAATTCGTATCCGTGTATTTTATCACGGATGTAAAATAGACGACCTTTTGGGGCGCGTCCGGCTACAGTCGATGTCGCTATTGGCCGGATTTTAAGTTTACTTGTTGTCTGTTAGTTCTGAGGAAATCACAAGGACTACGGCACTGTCTCGTCTCTACGCCATACCTGTGGTACATATTTCGGAATTTCGTTTCGTACAATTTGTTCTTCTTCTGCTAGCTCTTCTCCTGTGCTGTAAGTTCTGTATGTTTTCATGGCGTGTCTCCCTCAGTTGTCTTTGATTGTTCATTAGCGAATGCATCTGTGTGACCAAGTACGCCACCGTAGCTAGTAATTGTTGAAATTCAATAGCTGATGGTTGCGCCATTGTGCGAACAAAATTCACACATTAGGATTGTTTCAGACATGATCTCGGGATCCAACAATCCATTCATATGTCAGAGTAGTTATGGTGGAGTTCGAACACCAATTTCAACGTTGTTAAAAAGGTCTTGCAACATGCTTTCGCTCGATTTTCCAATTTGTTCCTAGACATTGTTGCAAATAAGTCTGTTACACCACTGGCGACCTCCGGTGGAATTTTTCCACTACATAGGCGTAGAGTGCTTTTTGAGACACTACTTTTAATTTTTAGTTTCTTTTTATCACAACTTTGACTCGGGCCGAGCGCCAACCAGATCCGATCGAGCTCTTTACTCGTAGCCATAAAAATTAAGATGGAGGTAAAAACTAGTCAAAATTAATAATAAAAATATTGTGTTACAATACTTCATCCAATATTGAAAATAAAGTAACATTTAAAATAAATTAAACAAATCGTATCTGTTTATGTTTTTAAGACTGGTGACGTACAAGTTGGCGTCTTCCGGTGAAGAGTCAAATGCGTTCTTTTTCAATTCGATCAATTTCGGGGTGCCTAATTCCTAATTGGTCCAAATTTTCAATAACTTTTTTTGCACATGTGCGCCTAAATAAGCGATTAAACTATAACTGACGATGTTTCTATGAACAGCTGCCTCAACCTTGGTTCACACAAGCAGAGCCCGTTGGCTACCTAAATTTTTTTTTTTTGACACCAGAAGTATCAATAAGTCCGTTGCCTAATGATAACAAATATTTTACTCAACAGATATTTATTTTTCAACATAATCTTCTTCCTCGTCATTGTACT
Source organism: Architeuthis dux (assembly GCA_006491835.1). Classification (NCBI taxonomy): domain Eukaryota; kingdom Metazoa; phylum Mollusca; class Cephalopoda; order Oegopsida; family Architeuthidae; genus Architeuthis; species Architeuthis dux. The sequence goes on along the minus strand of VCCN01005986.1, from coordinate 8,168,732 downwards.
TAACTTAACACATAGAGTGGAAATGTCAGATCAAAATTTAGCTAATAACTGTGTTCGGCTACTAGTAATTGATCCACCCTATAACCTATGTAGTGCTGTTTTTTTTAGCTCAAGTACACATCTATGAAAAAAAAGGGTAGATCACAGCAAAAGCAAATTTGAATTTCGACATTCACCCCTTCTAACTAATCAAAAGGAAATATATGACTATGCAATCAGCAGACAGCACAGAACGCATAAATACTCAAATTTAGATATTGGTTTCAACGTTTTATGCAATTTAATTTTGTTTTTTCTGGATATTGTGAGTCAGTAATAATTGTGTGATTGCTGTCACGGCAGTGGAAATCGGCTCTGAGCTAAAACAAATCCTATGCTTTTTTTTTCACTTAAGACGAAGACGTCGTCAGATGTTCTGTTAACTAAGTGATTGTCAGCTTTGAACTTTTAAAATTAACTTTTCTCTTTATTGAATAGTTTAAATAAATATTTGTTCGTTATATGGATATTAATTTACTAAGCGTAGCTTAGTCTGGCACGAGACCGCGCGTGGGGCAACCATTGAGGATTGAACGCACTACACGGCTATAATTCTCTGTTAGACTACTTCATTAATCATTACCTCATGGCGAGGCACCCGCCCGAGGTATTTAAGCATAGCACAAGTGACGGACACCCAGCGAGAACCGAACTCCTTAGAATTAGCGAACCAGTCTGCCACTGCCATACTAGTAGGCCTTGGGCCAGCAGGGCCTATCGTGCAACCCCATCCCCCATGATTCTACATTTAAGAGGTTCCAAAGAAGAACTACGTCAAAATGGCTGCCAGCACACACCAAAAAAGACCGAAAAAAATCCAATTTCAAGTATACTTTATAGGCAAAATTGTGGATTTAATT
>VCCN01005986.1:8147382-8158968 GCA_006491835.1 Architeuthis dux | reverse complement strand
AAATTCTGTCTTTTTTGGTGTGTGCTGGTAGCCATTTTGTTTGCAAAATGAGGTAGTTCTTCCTAACTTTTTTCTGAAAGAGGACATCCTAAGGAACATTTTGGTAGCCTAAATGTAGGATCATGCTGTCCCCCAGACTAACTGGTTTAAGCTATACAGATAACAAAGTAAAATGGCAGTTTCTTCTTCCTTCATGTACCTTATTGTAATGTTTATATATGTATGTATTAAAGGTACATGAAGGAAGTTGAGTAAACTGCTATTTTATCATAAATAATATAAGGGAAGGGTACAGCAAGCAACTCACAAAATTCCAGTAAATCTGGTTAATCCCATTGTTAGCAAATGTGATATTGGATTCAGCCATTTTGCTACATACAAAATGAAATGGAAGAGAGAAAGAGATATCTTTATTTTAAGTTTGATAAAGAAGCAGAAGACAAGCGACAAACTTGATTTTTGTATTTTTGCAAATACCCAATAAACAATTAGTTTTTCAAATCAAACTATAAAGGGCGTCTCAATAAAATCAACTGCATACAGCTGGATATTTCACTCTTAAAAGAACGAACGTGCATACTACTCTTGATGGAACCTAACAGTATTAACAGTTGTGCACATTTGCAACATGAGTTGTACACTGTTATAAATATTAACCTCTCTTTGTGGAGTTTGATGGCTGACTCATTGGTGAAGAAATGGATCATATGTGTTGTGTTCACAGCCGCTCACAGGTTGAAAAAGTTTGATTTTTTTCTGAAAAGATGGATTTGGCAGAGGGCCAGGGAATTCCCTTGACCTCATCCCCGCTGAGAATCTTGGAGCCAACATATAGGAGGATGTTGAAAATGTCCTCTTGGACTTTCCCAAAGAACAGCAGCATTCTCAACAGCATTTGATGCGGGTGATTGGCAAAGTTTACTAGGAATCAAAAAGCAAACAACTTCTCTCATGGTTGGATTTTGTGAAGGCTTCTGATGTGAAATCAATTAAAAAATATTGAATAGTATGTTAATTTGGTGTAGCTTACAAAAAAAGTTGGTTTTATTGTGAGACACTCTTTATACCGAGAGAAACTTTGTGAAGAAAATATATTGGATTTCTTAAAAGTAAATTTAGTTAAAGTTCAATCCATCTATTATAGCATACATGTTGAAATTGGCATCGGCTAGAATGTATATATTATTTTGAAACACAATTTCAATTAGTTTCATGTGTAGGATAAAGAACCTAGCAGGTATTGTGTATGAAGTAGGGGGCAGTGAGTAGCAGGACAGGAGAACTTTTGAGGAAAGAAGAGATAAAAACAGGAGGAATAGAACCATAGAGATGAGCAGGAAGTTACTTCTATAAGCAAGAGCCAAGATCCCAAGTAAATAAGGAAATGTATAAGTAGAAGAGCCGGAACCTTGTTACCAATGTAGTAATTGTAGTGGTACACTCCAGTTTTCAGTTTCATTTGTTGCTTCTTTGGTCTAGTTGTATCTGGTGCTTACAAGCTGGTAATTGTTTGGAATAGGTTCATAATCTAATACAATTGTAAAAGGGAGATAACCTGTAGAGACGCTGTACATGTACAGAAAATATGTGGATGCGCTTAAAGCGTAAATTACGCAGACAATTCGGAACAAGTAGGACACTGTTTACTTCTTATTTACATGAGTTTGTCTGGAGAAATACTATTAGAAATAACAAAGAAAAATTATTTAATCATTTTTTTTGTTACTAGTTTCAAATGTATACTCATTTTGGTGTTACAAATATGAAGAAAATGTTTAATCTTTTTTGTTGTTAATTGCAACTCCAACACTAACCCTAACTAATATCCTTTGTAGTTAAAATACAGTTTTAAGTGGTCAAGTTGTCAGCTTTCATTTGTTCATTAGCAACAGCAGCTTAAATAAGCATGTCTACTGAAGTTATCTCCCTTTCAAAATCTGAACGTGTTAGATTACAAACCTAATTCCAAACAATTACCTACACGCTAAAAGACGATTTTTTATGAACTGTGCTACAAGGAATGGCTACAATGATTTGTAGGGAGTTTAGTGGCCTTTACTTTTTTTTATGGTAGTTCATACATCAGTTTTCATCCATTTTATCAGTTATCTGTCTATCAATCTGTATTTTTATCCTTATTGTTCTTAGTAAATTGTTTTGAAATGTGAAAGCTGCAATGATTATAAGTGACTTTTGTTTTGGGTCAGAGAAATAATTATGTTGATCTTGTTTTTATTACCAATAGTTTTAAATCTGGCCTGGCTTCTCTTTTAATAACACTGCCTTTGCTAACAGAAAAAAAAACTATCATTATAGGCAGACATCTCAAGTTCCAAATTATGCTCTGTGAGTCCAGAACATAAAGTCACGGAAGAACCCATGATCAAGATTTTCAATGTAACTTTGAACGGTATCAAGAGCAATTTAATTCACTAGATTACACACTGAGTTAATGTGAAAAGATTTACCCTTGAATAGATATTTACTAAGCTTAGCTTAATTTAGCACAAAGCTAATTCACCCTGTTATAGCAGAGTTACGGAACATTCATAGCAGGCGATTTCATAGCCAAATTAATAGCCGTGTATATTTCATAGCCAAAAAGATTCATAACAGGATAAAAAAAGCTTTAACTGATGTTGCTAATCTGTGAAACTTAATGAAGACATTCATCACGATTTTTACAATGTTATTCAAAACTTGAGAGCAATAAGTTAAACAAATCTTTTTAAATAAAGTTGTGTAGTAATTATCACTGAAATGATGAGGTCCAATAAAAATTTTTTTAAATCAATACCATACAATTTGATTTTAAAAAAAAAAAGAATTAAATCTAATTTTTTTGTTAATAATCTCTGAGATCTGAAAAAACACATTTAAAAACAATGATTAAAAATATGTACTTCAATTATTTACTTTACTATGCTACATAAAAATAAAAACCTTTCAGAGTCATCTCTTTTTCAATAGTATCAATATTTTTGCTGCTATTTGTATTCATACAATTTCGAAAAAATAAAACCCAACTTTCATAACTAAACTAAAAACAAAAATTCGATACCATGTAGTTTATTTTTTAATTTTTGGAATGGATACAAATGGAAGCATTTAGATTATGAGACCTATTAAAAACATTTGTACTTTTACTAATTTTTTCTTTAATTGAAACTTTTGTAAAAATAGTTAAAACTACGTATTTACAGATTTTTTTTTTTTACAAAAATAAATATGTAGTTTTAATTTGATCAAAAGTTTCAATTAAAGAAAAGATTAGTAAATGGTGACAGTATAAATGTTTTTAACGGGTCTCAAAATCTAAATGTATATTATTAAAGCTTTCTTTTGCATCCATTCCAAAAACTGAAAAATAAACTATATGGTATCGAATTTTTGTTTTTAGTTTAGTTATGAAAGTTGGTATGTTTATTTAATTTAATGTGGGTTTTTTTCAACTTATAGTTAGTTACATTAATTTGCACAGCAATACCTTAACAGTACTACATCAAAACTGCACTATTCAAGGTATTGCTGTATTGTAAATGTTGCTATGAATGAATTTTGTGAAAATAGTAAACCAGGGGAAACTAAAAACAAAAAGAGAAAGAGGAAGCAAATGTAGTGGGAGGGAAACAAATGGGGGGGAGGGGAAAGGAAAATGGGGGAAAAAGAAAAATGGAAAAGAGGAAGAAAAAAGAAGAAAGGAAAAAGACAAAGAAAAAGACAAAGAAAAAGAAAAGAGGCCAAGAAAAAAAAAGAGGGAGAAAAAAGATATGGGGAAGTAAAAAGAGAAAGGGAAAGAAAGAAGGGGAAAAAAAAAGAAAAGGGAAAATAAAGGGAAAAAAAGAGAAAGGAAAAAAAAAGAAAAGAAAGAAAATATTGTGAAGTGAGCCTGATTTCCTTTCATAAAAACACATGACACTATCAATAATTTATTGCTTTTTTTTACTCAATTTTTTAAATTTCTTTCCCTTTGAAAAAACTGTTTATAATGAAAAGGAAAATAGAGGTTAAGTAAAGCGAAAACTGATATACAAACAAACTAGCTGAAGTACCTGTCTATGCCGGGTAAAATATTTATGAGCAAAAACTTTCTGACTTGTAGAAAAAGTCTCCCTTCACTTTTGATACCTCAAAGGAAAAGTTTACATCCACTTCTGGCCCCTCAAAGGTGAACAAAAAAAGTTTACATTCACTTTTGACCCCTTAAAGGAGGGAGAAAAAGTCTCCCCACACTTTTCAAACCTTAAGAGGGGTCACCTTTACTATTGGCTCCTTAAAGGGAGGAAAAAGTCTCCCTTCACTTTTGACCCTTTAAAGGGGAAAAAAGTTTTCTTCCACTTCTGATGCGTTTGACCTCTTAATGGAGGGAAAAAAGTCACCCTTCACTTTGGACCTCTTAAAGGGGGGAAAGTCTCCCTTCCCTTTTAACCCCTTAAAGAATTATATATAAACATAAAATAAGAAGATATATATGTATATTGAATGGAAAGTAAGGTTCCACTTTAGCATTATAGTTACACTAGCTGGGGTACAGTGCTGCCCGGGGGAAAAAGTAATCAATACTGAAAGGTCAATTCTAACACAGAACTTTTCTCAAAGGGATTGTTACAATCCCTTTGAGAAAAGTTGTGTTAGAATTGACCTTTAGGCTTCAGGTGGGTCGAAAATGCCAAAATTGACCTTTTTTGAAAATGCTCAAATTGACCTTCAAAGGTCACCAGGGATCATTGCCACCTATCCTATGTTCAGTCTGGGGTCTTGTACACAAATTTGCAGCCCGTAAGGTGCAGCTGTTTCCTATAGATTAGAAAATGCCAAAAGTTGAGCCCAAATTGACCTTTAGGTCACCAGAGGTCATCGTTAAAAAATATTTTCATTCATTATGTTCTGAAAATACATAATGAATGAAAATATCTTTTCCAACTTCTCTCATGTACAAATTCATTAGATATATTCATAAAGTGTGCATTTGTGCAGTAATACAGCTTTGGTTAAAAGAAATTGACAACAACTTTTTTCATAACTTTCTATTGTCCATGAGGAGTACCTATATGGAAGTAGGAAGGATTATGAGGTCTGTCCATAAAGACACTGAACTGTTAAAACAGAAAGTCAATGAGATGTTTACAGTGCTCTGACTGAAATGTTATGAAATCAGTATAAGCTGTCATAGTATCCAGTCATGTAAAAATATAACAGCAAATGTTAATCCAACAGAGGTCATCACTTTGTGAGAGGTCACATGACTTGGTTAATCTCCACTAATTGCAAAATGGAAAATTTATTAAACATTGATAATAAAAACTCAACATAGGAAAAGTGAAAAACAGGTTTAAACAAGTAACAAATCCAGATTTTTAATGAAATATATCCACATATTATATCCCCAATGCTCTCTTCACCACATGTTTAATTGTATTTGCTTTACCAGCAGGAGTTTTTAAAAGTTTGTGATAATTGTTCAACTGATATGTACCTTAGATATATATATCAAATTTGTAACAAAAATAGAATAGCAGCACAACTTAAAAATTGTCTTAAATGTATATATTTTATGGATTAAGCAAAACTTAGTCCAATTTAATTTGATGTTTCCAATTTTCTCAAATAATTTCTGTGTTGTATTCTATAATAAAATCATTGAATTATAGAATATTAGTCTTCCAAAAATTGTCAACAGAATTATCAGTATCATTTAATTGCAACTGGTTTGGTTATTTTATGATTAAACGAAAAGCGAATCCTGTACTTGAGGCATATTTTCAACAGCTGATTACCTTGTAGTATTGCAGCGTAAACTATTTTTGACATATTATGGCACTACAAAGGATATAAGTCAATTATGGAACAAATGAAAGCAGAAAAACTGAACATTTAAAACTGCATTATATTAAATTTAACCACAAAGGATAGAAGTTAGGGTTAGGTTTCGGGTTAGTGTCAGGTTTAGGATTAATGTTATATAAGTCAATTATGGAAAAAATGAAAGCAGCAAACTTGTCATTACTGTGATGGTAGTTTCACAACTGAAATTCCGAGGGATACGCCTGGAACAGAGTTCTAGCTGCACCAAAATGCTGCCGTAGTGCCAAAATATGTCTTCTATGAATTTTCTTAACCAAATCAGAAAATTTACATAACACTAGAATTTAGTGAATAGTTAAAAGAATGTATAAATGGTTTGCTTTTTAAGATTTTTATAAAGAATACGAAGTCGGTTCTTGAATAGATAAAGTAAAATCAAAGCCGAGAGTAAACAAAAAAAGTAAACATAATTTATAGTTGCTTTTGAATGTAATTCTTTCATATTCATATCCCTTGAATTTACTACATGTTTTGAGGGGAAAATTCTGCTGAGGGTGAAGGGACCATGCTTGTCCTTGATTAACCACATTTTGTCGACTAGTTGGTTGTTATCTGACCGAAGCATTTCCCAGTAAATGTGGCTCTTATTGTAAACATGCAAGCGACCAAACATTTCTTTTGATCGATCATCAGATTCCGAATAGGCTGACCAATATGCACGTTGAGATTTTAATCGATCTACCATGTAAGGGTAGCCACACGTTCCTACGATAAGGTGCACAGGCCCAGGAGCATTTTTATAATTATACGCCAATACTCTCTTTTTATAAACTGGAAGAGTCCTTTCGTAATTGTGTTCGTGTCCGCTGATAACTAGATCGACACCACCTGTGAAGATGATATCCTCTAAATTCTTACGAACTTTGGAGTCGTTTTTAGCGCAGTCCTCACGCAAACTTTTCACAGAGCAATAAAGAGGTCTGTGTGCCAAGACTACGATCCAAGGAACTCGATATCTGTTGATATTTGCTTCCTTCAAATCTTTATTCAACCACTTTATTTGTTCCTGCATACTTGAGCTTTCTGTAATAAAATCTTCAGTCACTAACATAATAAAATGTATAACACCAATGTCCAGGCTGTACCAAAGGCGCTTAACTGCCATAGGCCAATCTAGTTTTGGCATCGAGAACCAGTGACTGTAATATTCATAACCGTCGAAAGATTCATGGTCACCGGGAACCGTGAGATAAGGTAAACGACTGACCATGTTATGTAACGATGAAATAAATAGCTCTCCCACTCTACCGTTTGCACTTCTCAAGTCATAGGCTATATCACCAATATGAAACACTGAACTGTAGTCATAGTTCCACGACTCTTGGATGAGATACGGTATGCTTTTAGACAGAGTTCCTAAATCGGCAAACACTAAAAAGTTTGTTTGATTTTTACTCGCTGGAGACGGAGGGATTTTGAAAGTAAGTATCGCATTGGATCCCGTCTCCGAGTTATTACTAAACTTTATTATCTGATAATAATAACTTCTTCCATAATTAAGATTTGAAATGATGACACGGTGAAGTTGAGTGACTTTTCCGGCATTAAATGGTATCGTTCTTCCAATAGCCGTTTGGTTCATAGTTTCTGTTGTCAGTCCATACCTGACGTGAGGCAGCTTATTTTGACCCATTGAATTAACAAGTGGGGAAGAAGAACCCCAGAGAATACAAATTTCATTTGTCTGATTACCAAATGAAATATGAACTGCTTTAACATCCGAGGAATTCCATTGACTTTTCCTAGATGGCATGCAAGGATAGAAGAAAAGAAACAAAATATAAACTAGACGTACGTGCACATACTGTTGCATCCTGATAAAAGAAAACACGAGTTTACAACAACGCGGAAGTCAATATAAATCGAAGAACAAAAAGAACAAAAAAAACCTGGAATTATTAGGTGAAACGAAAAAATCATTTTAAATCTTATTATTCCTCGTGAACACGATAGATGTAAATCTTATCGATAGCAATTTTTGTTAAAAATTTATTTTTAATTCAATTTGTCAAACTTATAAATAGTTAAGTTAAAGTTATGTGTTCTTGCTTTTAATTTATTTATTTTATGAATCTCTTCTTTACGTTTTTGTAGGTGGAGGTTGTAAAAATGAAATAAATTAAGGTTGCAACGAAATTTTTAAGTAATTCGTAAATTACTGAATATAGTTAAGTTAATCTTGATACGTTAGTAAATATTAAATAAAATATATGATTTTTTCGGACACAACCGTTATTTACTTTTATCAATCAATTAGTGAAGACAAGGGCATTAACCAGAGACAGACAAACTTTAATCCGGTGGATAAAAAATTCTCGCTCGTTAACAAAAAAATAAACACCGAACAAAATAACTCTAACTCAAATTAAACAGAGTAATTTGAAATTTTTTCAGCAATTTTTCTTGTCTTTTGTATTTGAATTCTTTATTGTTTGATATTTATCTATCCAGCCTTTTCTGGGTTTTTTTTCTTCTTTTTTATACGAGTGTGGATCAATAAGTCCATAGCTGAATTTTGATCTGAAATTCTCACTATATCATGTTTGAACCATGCGATTAATATTCACCACTGAATTAAGTGAATTGACAAGGAAGGAGATTATATTGAAAAATAAAAATTTGTTGTGTAAAATAAATGCTTTTTTCATCATTAGGCTGTGGACTTATTGCTTCAGCTATGAATATATATCATTTTTAAGAATTTTGAAGTATTGTTTTATGTAGGGATTAAATGATATGTTACTATTTATTATTCATTTAGAATATTTATCACACAATATAAGAAAATCTGACCAACTCATATAGTGCTTAAAAACATTATAAAATCACTTTAAATTACCTTTTGTGTTGCTTATGAAAATTCTAATTTGAAAATTTTCTAAATTCAAGTTAGAATTTTTTCAATAAGAAAAACATGCTGTAACATATTTTTAGAATATAATATCAGTCTTTAAAACATTCAAAGTGAATAGATTCTCATGGATACTCTGCTCATTTGAGTGAAGAAAATTATGAAAAAATGTCTTTCTTCTTCAATGAAATTGTTCTCTCAAATAAAAGGAATCAATTTTGCAAAAAGGATATGAAAGGAAATTATATCAATAGCTGTAACTATAGCAATAATATATAAAAAATATTCTTATCGATAATGATAAAGAGAAAATAACCCTGTTAATTGTTAGTGTAGCACAAGGAATAATTTAGTCAGCAAATGAGTATTCCAGTTTGCCTTGCATTTTGAACCAATTAAAACGTATTTAAAAAAGAAAGATAAGAATGTACTGGTGTCACTTTTTATCTGACTGATTTCATGTCTCTCATATTTTTAAAAACATCTCTTGCATCAAATTGTGGGAAAATATCTAAAAAACAATGTTGTAAATGTAACTCTTATCAAAATACCACTAGCTGTTAACTATATTTCCTAGCTTTCCATCAAGGAAAGACTGAGAATAAGTTTAAACAGGCTCTGTTCCTTTACTACGCTATAAAGAGGATAACAGAACGTTTCCTAATATCTGAAGTTGTAATAATCAACTAGATATATTTTGGGGGATTTGTTTTCTATGAGAAGCCATTAAAAAAAAAATATATATTTTTGAACACTTGGTTCCAGATATGAAATGATTGGTTAAAGGGATACAACTCTTTAGTTGTGTCCCTTGACTCAATCTTTTCATATCGAGGACAAATTGGATACCATCCAAAAATTAACTATTCAAGGCAAGTGAATTAAGTGTGCTCGGTTTAATTTTAGTCACTCTAAACCGTAATGAATTATTCTGGTTCGTTTGGGTTCTAAAGTACAATTGGTTAAAGGCTATTTTTTATAAACTTATACCTTATAACAAACAAACATTAAAAATTAGTCTGATAGGTTAAGCCAGATGTCAGCAAACTATGGCCCGCAGCCTCATTTTATCCAGCCCGCCAACTGTATTGGATATATGACGTTGCATGCCAAAATTCTTTGTTTTCCTTATCTATTTTTGGTAAGTGAACAATAAAATTCTCATTTTTGCAGTGGCCTCAAATGAGTCCTGGTTTTGTAATTAAAAAATATTTTAACACTACGCAAGCTGTTTTCCTAGCCTTGTATGATCGTTGTTTCATGTTTTATTCGCCTTATCAAAAAAGTTTGCCGACCCCTGGAAATATAGAGAAATATAGAACAAAAATTCTCTTAATGAAAAAATGTCTTCTTTTTTGTTTTGTTTATTTTTTCTCCAATTATGGTTGAGTCTGTAGAGATCTTATCATGATTCAGCAAATGTCTGTCCATCTGTATGTGACAGGCTACAGCAGAAACCTTACAACATATTCCCATGAAATTTTCTGAGTGCACCGATGTGACCCACAGGCAGGTTTTTATCAAGTTAGCTTTTGAAAATTCCCCCATAAGTTTTTGGAGTGGGGTTCGATTTACAATGTAAATTTATGCCAAAATCAACATTTATTTTGTGTCTGCCTATTGTGACATAGATATGACAGTGTTAGTGTCTGTAAGCATGGTTTGAGAATATAACTGATAGATAAATAGAGAGAGAGAAAAGAACTTATATATGCAATATTATTCTAATTGTATTGTTCATTACTATAAATACTGTACATTACTGTATACAGTAAAAGAATTATTATAAAAATATAATTTTTGAGTATGTGGCATAATACAAAAAACTGTAGCAGAAATTTCACCTTAAAATTTGAATTAAATTTAAATTTAGTTTACATTTATTGTCTTCTTTGCTAAATCTGTAAATATGTCAGCCATGTCAATTGCTATGGTTATGGCCAAGCCAATGAAAAGTGTGTTTCTATCTATCTATTTTAGGGGTCAAAAGCGAGAAGAAACTTTTCTTTGTAGTACACAAATAGGACCACCAGACATGTTTTAAGCAAGTCAGTTTCTGAAAATTCCAAAACCTTTTTAATTTTTTGCAAAAGGTTTGATTTTCAATGTAAGTATAATGCTGAACTTGACCCTTACTTTGTGTCCATCGGAGAATCTTTATTGTGGGGTTTGCATTTGTGCTTACACTTTGATAATAATCTGATTTCTATCTCTCTATCTATTCAATTTTGACCTCTTACCCAGCATAGACAGGTACTTCATCTAGTATTCTTAACTTTAAAGTGCAAACATATATATAAAAAAAATGTTTTTAAGCCATTTACTTGTAATATTAATTAAAAGTTGTGAGCCATTTTGTAAGGTTTGTAAGTTACAGCATTATAGTACAAGGACTGCCAATAGTTTCAGTGGTTTTGACTCAGTGCCATCAATCTCTTCACAATCACTTCTCAGAAAATCATGTTTTTGTCTTTGAAAAATTAAAATTGATTTTTATTTGAAAATCAAAATTTGTGTTGTATTTTATTATCTTTCAAAGGAGACAAATTTTCTCTTTGAAATTTGGATAAGATTATGTCTAACACCTTCTTAGGTTATCTGGTTATCCTTATATATGCCAGTCCTGTTAGCAACAGCACCTTTTTAGTTGTAGACAGATAGATACTTAGTTCATTATATTAGAAAGAGAAATTTCTATCAAAGTTTTTTATTTAAAAAATGATTTATCTAAGTCAGAAAATTTGGCAACCACCACAGATTAGATTTTAACAGTTTTGTAGATAGGTTTCAGGTTTAAGTGTTAGAGTGAAATATGCAATGATATGGTGGAGAATGTCGTAGTGTAGATATTACTTCTTCTACTGTTATGT
>VCCN01005986.1:8135151-8145676 GCA_006491835.1 Architeuthis dux | reverse complement strand
GATGATGATGATGATGATGGTGGAGAATATGTATATGAACTTTGTTTGCTAATGTCATGTACACACGCTGGATAACTTATCAATTGAATTCAGACAAAAAGACAAACAAATCATATAACTATAAAATGATTGAGAGGTTGACACTTGCTTTATTATACACTTGAATTATCCTATTCATAGAGAACTGAAGACCTTAAAGCTAAAACGTTTCATTTGTCTGGAGACATAAGGGAGCAAACACCTAGAGTTACCTCCCTTGCCACAACCCATAAGATGGAAATGAGTTTCCGGTCATGCGCCAGGCAAACCAGGGTAAAATAAAGAGAATCGCATGAAGTAGAGGGATGAACAGTCCGCTCTCTGACGGTGATCAGTAAACACCACATTAGTCTTTGTCCTTTGCTTCATCTTTCCCTTTCAGTGAGATTCCCACGAGCTGGGAGACACTACACTGCCTAAATAATGAGACACAGACAAGCAGACTGAGGCCAATACGCGTATATCAACTGACAAACAAAAAGGATGCAACCGTCCTTTTGACAACTTGTATTTAATCTATTTTAAATCTAAAAATTATTTTTTAAAGACACAAATTCCTTTGGCCTAAAAAACAGGCAACACGGGCAGTCGCCCAGGATGCCAAGTGCAAGGGGGTACATGTCATGTTGTGTGAATTTAATATACCACTTGTACGCGGAATCAAAATCCGATTCCTCTGCCTTTCATTCGAAAATTGCTATTAAATGAGAGTAAAATGTGTCAAATGTTTTTGCTCCCATTAAAAAAAATATTTTCCTCAAATTTTAATGTGAAATAATTTTTGATTTTTTTTTGAAATCGGAAGAAATGATTTTATTTAATTTTTGGTAAAATCAAAGAAATATACTATGTTAACTCTTTTTGTATTGAGAATAACCTCCCTTATCGTCTGACGTCTTGGGGTTGTGAAAGTGAATTAGTGCCCAACTATATGAAAATTTAGTAAAGTATTATAATTATTTGAAAAATCATTCATAAGTTGTGTATATCAATGTGGTGAAGTTTAAACACACACACTTTCTAAGAACTAGAAACTCCACTGCTGGGAAAGTAAACTTTGAACACTGATAAAAATATATCGATATCTTGTTTTGACTACCACATCATGAAATCAGTTTAACTTACATATTGCTTTAAAAATATTTTGTCAGTTCTGTCAGATATTTTGTTGGTATCGAACCGGAAAAATTCCCATTTAAAATCAATTTATTCTTCTATAAAAAATAAACTTATTTTAAAAATGACTTGGTGTATTTTTCAACTTCCCTCCTGCCATAGGATACAAACGTATTCAAGGAGTATAAATGCTTAAACACCGAGATTGAACTAAAAATCAATCCGAATTACGTACAATCAAATAAATATTCTGTATGCGTTTCCATAATGTGAAATGGGCAGTAATGGGATTTCAGAAACGGTTTCTGAATTTCTTTAACTATTCACATGTTACCATTACTATATTTAGCGAAAATCTGTTGAAATATAAGCAATAGTCAGGTTCACTGTGTATTTTCGTGAGAAGTTTTTGGAGATTTGCAAAACTAGACATTTTTGCAATCTTCAGAGCATAGTGAATCCAAAGATCGATGTTGGCATTTGCAGAGACACCTGCATGGTCGCTGTTTTGGATTTCGATCATGGCCATCATAAAATATATATTTTGCACAATTAATGCAACGTGCTCCTACAGGTTCTTTATGTATTTTTGTTGAAAGGTTTTGTAGATTAGTAAAATTATACTTTTTTTTTAATCTTCAGAGCATGGGGAATCAGAAAAACAATGTTGGCATTTGCTTAGCCATCATGCCGCCATTTTGGATTTTCAAAATAGACGCCATAAAATACACAATTTGTGCTATCTCGGCTTCTAGTCAACCTAAGAATTTATTTGATTATTCTAATTCTATGTTTTCTGGGTCAAGGAATCGAATAAAAGGCTCAATATAGTGCTCATGATTATAAAAAAAGCAACAAAAAGATTCCCAGGATCCTATGATTAGGGTTCCAACATTTTCCTTAGGATGTCTTCTTTCAGAAAAAAGCCTTGATCTTGTTGACAGTGTCATGCTCTTTCTTGACAGTACTTGGTTGTACCTCATGGTGTGGTTTATGAGCAGTGACAACAAATTGCCCTTTAAACTTTGTTGATAGGTGTGACATCTCTGGTGTGGCCAGAAAGAACCGCTGTTGTGTGTTAGCATTGTAATACTAGCAATGATCCCCTCCCCTCTTTGCTAGACCTCATTAGCAAGATGTAGATTTTAGAAGAACTTAAAAATACACTAGTATTGGCGATACGATAGTAGATACAGAAAAAGCAAATAATTTTGTTAAGTGCTAAAAGAATATGTTTCCAAAAAGAATCCTGGAATAAAAGTCACTGAACAAAAGTCACATAGTATAGTTAACCTGAGCTACCTAAAAACGTAATAGAAAGAAAAGTCACAACTAAATAGGTAATCAAACATTTTTAAGGGTGGAGACGCCAAAATTATCTTGCTGTGAACCCTCACTACACCACTGGGCTAATGCTGTCAAAAATTTGAAATAAGAAAAAATTAGCAATATACCGCAAAGTACCCACCAAACCAAATATTTCATTATCAATGGGAATTGATATGTTAAGTTTATTTCGTTAGCCCCCCCCCCTTGCTTTTGGAGGGGACTAACGAAAAAGACCCATGAATTTCATGAAGAGACAAGTTTCGGCGATTGTTACCTTTTAATTAAATTCTTAAATTAAATTCAAAACATTTCTTCCGCGTTAGATTTCGCTGCACTATGTTTGTGTGGGGACCTCAGAGAAAGGCATTTTTTTTTCATAAATTCTGAAATTTTCTCGGTTAACAACTAACATATATATAACCTTAACCCTAACAGTCTTATGGTTTAGGGTTAGTGTTAGGCTAACACTAACCCTAACATAGTGCAGCAAAATCTAATGTTTTGAATTTAACGCAGAAAAGGTAACAATCGCCCAAGCTTCAACTAATTTAACCCCCAAAATTAATATTTGCAGCGATTGAAGCAGAATCAGTAATTATTTGATTATTCATGTTCCTCGATTCAGTTTTCATGTCGTTGTTTTTAATTTGTTCGCTGTATTTTTTTTTAATTTGCTCGGGGAAACGTATAGTAGTCAGCTTGTAAAATTATTTCACCCACCCTGATAAACTTGCCGGATAAAATGTCATTTCTATGCTGCATTTCAACTAAATAATAATAATAATAATAATAATAATAATAATAATATGAATCCAACTTCAACCATAACTGCTCTATCCCATTCTATACAAACTATTTAAAAAATACAAACTGATTTGTGCTATTGATTCATTCAAGTGTGTAATAATTTAATATTATTTTAATTTTAGCTTCCTTTGCAAATTCTGCAGCAACAAACACGGTTGTAGTGTGTGCAGTACGTGCTACTGTGATGAGTATTGTTTACTCTAAATTTAAGCTAGTATCACGGACTATCTTATGCAAACACTGACCTCTCTTACTACTCCATGATTTATATACATGGGTCCTACCAGTTCGATACGTCAAAGGAATATGAGTGATTCGCGTGTAAGTAATTCGTCAGATGCCAGAGACAGTGTGAGTGATGACGTGACGAGGAAACTGACTTGCCTATAATTTTATCCCATCTTATCAGAAGTATAATATTATTAACAAAGTTGTTGCATTTGTTTAGTTTTGGAAAGCCATGAATTATTTTTTAAATTTCCATCCTTATATTTCACATTGGTCTTTTAAAAAAAAGAATTATGCTTTAAGTTTGTGTAAGTGATAGATTTAGATTTTTTAAAATAAAGAATTGTTTCAAAAATATTTTTAAATACGACGATAGAAACAAAACAATGCAACATTTTAAGTGTTATGGAAAAGGTCTAGGCTTGTACTTGGTTATTGTCTGAATTACGTGAACTACATTTATTTTAAAAATTGAGGTCATTGAAAACAACTTAAAAACAATACAACTTTCAAGATTAGAATAGAAGAAAACACATTTACTGGAAAACAACACGGTTTCAGTCAGTGTTAGTCTCTTTTTGATGTGGAAAAACAACAACCCAAAAATGTCTTTTCTTAACCATGATGCGACCTCGTTGTCGTGACGTAACCCTTCCAGTCAGGGTTCACCTTTTTTTATTCTGTGAATATTTCCGAATATTTTTATTTATCCATAAATCGTTTTTTTTTCTTTCCTGTTAAAACTTATCACGAAAAGATCTGTTGAATATTATTACATTATTTGTTTTGATAAACTAAATAATTTGACTTGAATTGGTATTCTTCGAGCTCCCCAGGCCGCCGAAGAATGAATCGGCCGAAACGTCGTGTTAACAACAAGGAGTTAAATCGTCCGAATAACTATTTGAATGTTAATGACCCTTCTCAACACCTTCTTTAGCAGCACGGAAGGTGCTAAATTCTGAGGCCCGGAGGGTGCTAAATTCCCACGCATGCGAACGCCACCTCCCCGCCGCGGACTCACGCGCACCCTCAGGCAGCCCTGCGTGGCCCCCACCAAAACAACTTAATGAAAGCACAACAAAATTGTCATCAGCCCAATATTCAAAAAAGGTGATAGAAGTGACCCAGTGAACTACCGTCTCCAAAATCATCAAATACATAAAATCCAACAACATGCCATGTAAAGAACAACATGGATTTACTCTAGGAAAAAGTGTAACCACAAACTTATTGGAGACCTTAAATATTTGGTCGGAAGCCCTGATGCACAATATCCCGGTAGATGTCCTATACCTTGATTATAAAAAGGCTTTTGACACAGTTCCACATACGCGCCTCATTAACCAAGTGGAGAGCTTCGGTATTACTGGACAAACGCTGCAATAGATTAGATCATTCCTGACCAACCACCGCCAGAAAGTTCGGGTAAATGAAGAAGAGTGATCCTGGTCCCCTGTCCTCAGTGGAATCCCTCAGGGATCCATCCTGGGGCCAATTCTGTTCTCACTGTTTGCGAATGATCTGCCAATGGTCTCCATATCCTCATAAGTATGTTCATGGTTGACACAGAGATTCACTCAGCATTAACGTCTGATGAATCTGAAGACCTACTTGTAGATGACCTCAGCACATTGCAATGTTGGGCCAAATCTATGCAGATGAAATTGCAAGGTCATGCACTTAGGTAGGAACTACGCCATGATTAAAGATAATGAAACACAACACACATTGAAGGAAACTACAGTGGAGAAAGATCTTGGCATTTATATAGACTTAACGTCACTGCACATATACAAAACAAAGTGAATACAGCAAATAAAACACTATGCTACATAAGACACTCATTTAAATTCATCAATGAGGAGAGCTTCCTAATGCTGTACAAGTCTCTGGTATGTCCTCATCTGGAGTTTGCTTCCTGCATATGGTCTCCTAACATGAAGTACAACTCAGATGCCATATAAAGAGTTAAGAGGAGAGCCACCATGATCATTCATGGGAAATATATCCTATGCTGAAAGATTAAAACAACTTAATCTAGAGACTCTTGAATACAGTAGAAAATGTGCTGATCTACTAGAGGTCTATAGAATCCGGAACAACATACATAGAGTGGATACTGATGTTCATTGCTCAAAATGCCCTGATAAGAAAATGCTGATGTGCAGTAAAACCAGAGGACACAGCTATAAACTACACCTTCACTGGTGTTAGAAAAAAATTTCCTCTCAGCAAGAGTGGCAAACGCATGGAACAGCCTAAGTGAAAAGACAGTCACATCTGAGAATATCAATATTTTAAAAAATGTTTATTCTGATATCGGACATACCAAATTTACCTACAATTTTCTTATTAGTTTAAACCCAGTCTAACTACACTGAAGCTGGCTTAATTCATTTGATGATTTTTTTATTTTATTTATAGCTGTTAAATAATATTTTTTGCACATATATAAAGATAGGTCGATGGCAAAATAAATTCTGTTTACATTTTTGAAAAAGCAGCTCCGGGAATTGGCAGTAAAGCATTATTTAGGAATTTAAAAAACTGGAAAGTAAACTGGAAATAAAGTAAAATATTGCTCTTGGCAAGTTTTTATCTTTATTTGCTAACTCATATTTATTTTTGTAAAAATTTATAGAGATTTTTTCGATTAATATGATTTTTTTTTTTTTAATCTTACTGTTAAAGATTGAAATGTACGTCATTTTAACAAACAAAAGGTAAATTATCAAATAAAATAATTTTTTTAAAAAATTACTGCTCCTGGTAATTTTTCATATATTTTTCTGTTATCTTAAATTGGACAATATTTTTTTAAGGATGGCCATAAACTAAAACGTCTTGCCCATCAAATGACTTCTTCCGATCATTAAAGAAACTGATTCGACCCCATTCTTTTTTCTTGTCTTTCAATGCTTAAAGCCTGATACATGTCGTCTGCTATTGTTGATATGATCAGTTGATCACTAATTGATATCCGATCACAGATTATACCAACCCTTACTGTTGAAAAAAAGATATATTTCATTTTTTTGTATGCAGTATGTGACGGTTTTTACCACATTTCAGTTGAGTAATGATGAAACTAACTTTTGCAAATAAAATTATATCCTTCTGCAAATAAAATTATATCCATTGTGAGTGTAAATTATTTTTAGTAGATTTTTTAATTACAGAATCACAACTTTTAAAATTTTAAGACTTTACAACAAAATGGCATCAAAATGATTGATCTATCGAGTAATTAATGAAAATTTGTTTTTCTTTTTTTTAACAATAATTTGGACTTTCCTCTTTCTAACAAGAACAAGAAAAAAATTTTTTTTAAATTTTAATTACATTTTAAAATTGGGTGACAAAGATTTTAAAAGTTTTGTGGGTCCACCTATTAATTAGGAATAGGCACATTTAATCCAAATCAAAATGTATAAAGGAAAATAAGAAAACTCTTTCATCCTTCACGGAAATGTCACTTGTATTGTTTATATTACTTACTAGCCAAGCTGATCACAATAAATAAAAGCATATGTTCATTCATTTTGCTGAAAAATAGACCTGAGAATCACGCTTTCTTTCTTGCTCACAACCCAAAGACATACAGAAGCAAAAACTTTTTTTTCAGGAAAATCTTTTTGTGCTTTTAATCAATAAGATTTCTGTTACATTTCGAAAAGTGTCAGTTTTGGGAAAAAATATTTTTTAAGGTTTTAGAGGGTATTTACCATGTAACTATAATGCTGAATTGGACCCTTACTTTCAGTCCGTTGTACCGTCTGTCATATGAAACTATGGTTTTGAAGTTTGTTTTTTTTTTGTGAAAAATATCAACTTATTTTATGGTGGCTAATTCAAACAGCTTCTAATGCTATCTCCCTTTTGCAAAAGTCCTGTGCCGTTTTCAACATCGAGTGCGTGGAGTGTGTGGATTACCCAATATAATTATGTATTAATTTCTTTCATGAATTTTCCACACACTCTTACACCTGATGTTAAAAATGTTGCACAACTTTTTGCAAAAAGGGAGATAACTCTGTAAGCCTTACCATAAAACTAGCAGTAAGCCCTGGAAACCCCTCCTCTAAAATCTTAAAAATAACTTTTTTCAAAACTGACAAATATCCTGTGGAAAGGAAGGTCATATGGATTGAAAGAACAAAAGATTACTCAATAAGACCTCCATTACCTTTGTAAAAGTGTCTGTTTTAAAAAAAAAAATTTCTTTAGGTTTTAGAGGTTTATTTATGATGTAACTATAATGCTGGACTTCACTCTTACTTTCCCCTCATCGTATGAAACTACGACTTTGAAGTATTTTGGTTACTTTCATTGTGAAATTGATTTTTTTTTTTGGTGGGGAGGTTTCAGAAATTATTAATACATTTTATACAAGACATTAAACATACAGAATAAAATAGATATTTAATCTGAAAATTACTTATGCTCACCCTGATAATCTATATTATAATGATCCGATTTCTCAAGGGAGATAACTCAGGGTATATCAAATGCTAATTATAGAGTAATGTCTCTTATTTATTTATTTGCAAATAATTATAATATAAATTTCATAAATAGCAAGTAGCTTGACATCAAGCTTAATAGCTGCCAAAGTCGTTTTTTAAGCAAATATATCAAAAGAAAAATAATCAGGAAGCTTGACTGTAGGATAAAGAAAGGGGATTCAAAATGTCTTCTGCACTCTTTAAATTGCTTTTTATCTTTGACTTCTTCCAACATCAATGACAATAGCAATCCTTACCAACTATTGTTTGGACAATTTGATATCTTCTTTCCATCTTTGTTATTGACATAACGTTTCGGCTGAGTCATTCTACGGCCCTCTTCAGGTGTAAATGTAATATTCATAAGGAAAGAGATATTACATTTTACACCTGAAGGTCATAGAATGAATTGGCCAAAACGTTATGTCAACAACAAAGATGGGAAGAAATGATTAAATTGTCCAAACCAAAGTTGGTATGTTAATGACTCTTCTCAAAGTTATAGACCAGGGATCGGCATCCGTTTTGCCTCTGCAGGCCGGATCACTTATTAATGAGTGGACGGTGGGACAGATAAATGCCATAAAAACTTGAAATATGGGAATCATTCATTTAAATACATCTAGTTCTATTTTGTGTCACAAATCGATGAATAATGTATGCTAGAAAATCATTTGTGCTTAACTAAGAATGCCAATAAGTAATCAGAACTCAATTTAGTCACAATTTATTTAAATCAAGGCATTTTACAAATCTTTTAAAAAGATGCAAAGAATCTTTACAACATGACACGTTATTCCAATATTTACTCATGGGCCTGTCACAATACTTCCTGGGCCGGTCACAATCACTTCACAGGATGGATTTGGCCATGGGTTATAGATAATAGCATTCCTTCTTTAAATGATAATTCATATTTATTTTGGGTAATCTTGAATAAGATATTATTTTCAATCTGAAACAAAACTAGAAAAACAAAAGGATTAATAAAAATTATTTGAAATAAGTATTTTGAGTATAAAAATAATACTAAAATAGAAAAATGTTCTTTTTAATCTACTTTCGTGATTGAATGTCTTTTCACTCTAAGAATTCCAAAAAGAAACTGACAAGTGTAACATTTCCAAATCTTGTTTTTAAAAAATTGTGAATAAAAATTGAGTAATTCCTTTTATTAGGTTGTTACATATGAAATGTTTTTTTGAATGGTGAATTAAAGGATGATATAAACAGTAAATATTTGATCAAAATATGACCAATTTGAAGCAATAACCCTTTTCCAACAATCCTCTAATGATAATATGCCATCTTCATAAAATTCTTTATGTTTAGTGGTCACAAATTCAGTAATAACACGAATTATGGCTTGAAAAAATGTTAATCTGTAGGAGAAATGTCAGGTGAATATGGAGAGTGCTGCAAGATTTCATATCCCAATTCGCTAAGCTGAGAGATGTGGGGTCAGGCACTGTCATGGAACATCTCGTCCAGTTCATGTGGGACCCATTTTTTCTATTGCTTTAAACTATTGTTTGTGGGTCATTGGCCACTGATGTTCATAATTCTTCACCATTAAGAACAGGTTTGGTCCTCCCTCGAGGTTTACTATTGGTATCCATATTTCCAGAACTAAACCTACTGAAGCAATGTTGAGCAGTTTGCACTATAGTAATGTTCACTCCAAATGCTTTGGTGTGTTATTAGCAGTTTGAGCAGCATTATGTCTTAATTTGGAATGGTACTTGAAAAATAGTTTAACTTCATGGGTAGACACCATTGCTGTTAAGGGCTCAAAAACCTCCAATAATAATGAATTATATCTCTATTTACATTGAATTTGCAAAACAATATTTAATCTTTCACTTGTGGAATTATCCTCTTTGATGTAAAAAAAGACATTTCATTTGTAACAACCAAATAAAAAAGGAGAAAAAAACTTGTTTGTTTATTTTGAAGTCAATTTTCATTTTCTTTTTAAATTTCTTACAGTAGCCAAGTTCGTATATACGCTATGACCGCTTAGAGGACAATATGCAACGAATTGCTGGGGGTTGGAGATTTATGAATTGGCCACATGGTAAGACTTGGCAGAATATTTTTTTTCCTTATTAATTAGTTATGTATTGTTGCAATGTAAATTTTAATATTGTTACTGTGGACAGAATTTTAAATAAGATTTTTTTCCAATATTATTTGATATGAAATAAATTTAAAGAAAAAAAACATGAATTGAAAGAAGAAATATCAAAGAATTTCCCCAACATTCATCCAGTTGTCTGATAACCAATAGGTATCAGACAACTGGATGACTGTTGGGGAAACATTAACTACAGTGTGTGTGTGTGTGTGTATACATTCATACATACACAAAAGAGGCTACCCAAAAGTTCAGAGAACTTAAGGCTTGAAATGGCTTCTTCAAAGAAAGAAAAAAATTGATAGGCAATGAGGTTGTTTACTTCCTGATGGAGTGATTTTGAGAGATAAGTGAAATTAGT
>VCCN01005986.1:8109287-8124629 GCA_006491835.1 Architeuthis dux | reverse complement strand
TTGCCACAAACCCATAAAACGGATGTGAGTCCCCGGTCATGCACCAGGAAAAATAAAGAAGACCGCTCCGAAGCGAGAACACAACAGTTCTCTCGCTGAAGGCGATCAGTAAGCATCACATTTGTCTTTGTCCTTTGTTCCTTTGCTTCATCCTTTTCCCTTTCAGTGAGATTCCCATGAGCTGGGAGACACTACAATAATAATAAAGCAAACAACATTGAACATATTTCTTAAGAGAAGAGACTTAGCCAGTTCCTTCAGGCATTGGCGAATGCGATATTATCATTTTTCTTGATGATGACTGATGCCTGTTAGACTTGAGAAGTCTTCCTGTGGGGGAAAATGTGGGAATTCCCGTAGATGTTGTTGACCCCGATCATGTGTAAGAATGGGAGTAATTTGTTTACGAAAGTGTTAACCAAAAAAGTTTTAATATATAAAAAGGTAAAAAAATAAAGTAGTGAAAAGAAATTATATTTTGGATAAAAGTTGAGATTAATTTTGTGCTCCTGTATGTGGTCCTTTAAATATTCGAATGAAGATCTGTGAACCATAACAAAAACTAGCATTCCAAGCGAAATTATGAATCGCTGCCACCCATTATGCTTCTTTTTACCTCATAAATTAAGCAGTGGTGGTGGTAAAATTAATTTACCTTGATGAAAATACTACCAGTATTGTTTGAACTATAAATTCATGTTTTAAAAAAGAAAAACAAGCGTGAATGTGACACAAACTAAAGGATCAATTTAGGATGAACTTACATTGCAAATTGAACCCCCAACTAAAAACCTATTTAGGGTGGGCGGAGAATTTTCAAAAAAACCCAAAACTTTTTCCCTACTAATTGAGAGGAATATGTTGTCAAAATTTCAAGTTTCTACTATGAACGGTTAGGGCTGGTCGAAGTCCAGATACATAGATAGATATAAATGTCAGAACACATGAACAACCTAAACCCAGCAACAGTGATTAAACTGATCTGTAAGTCGTCCTCAAAACTAGCGCAGACGTGTTCTCTGAAGCTCCACGCAATGAAAACAACACAGCCCCAAACAACGGACAGATTATCGCAGTAAATTCTAACCCATCCCACATTTTTCAAAGTTTATGCATTATGCACAATGCACTCGAACATCCTGTAAATACCCAAAGTTTTACTTTATTAATCAACACAGTCAGGTTTTGATATAAAATGGCTGACAAGGCGACGACGCAGCCACAATCACTGAACAGATCATTGCAGTAAATCCTGCGCCATCGCATCTTTTCCAAACTAAAAAACCACCAAAGTTTACAAATTCGATCATCTGCATGTATCTGAAACCTTATTTTCCAATAAAGAATTGTCTTGAACAAACAATAACAATCTCGATCTTTTGATGACTGATCCAGTAAAATCCCTTGTTACCCTCATGGATTATTACTATAAAAATTAATCTATAATATTTTTTGCTAAATTAATTTGGAATACTAAAAGGACAAAATGACCAACAAAAAGAGACTTGGGAAGAAATTGGAATCTGGAAAACCGGACGATGAACCCTGCCAAATATGCAAGGATATGGTAGAGGAAAGCGGTGAAGCCCTACACTGTGACATGTGTAACAAGTGGATATGTCTCCAGTCCACGGGGAAATCTACAAGACTCTAAAGAAAATAGCCCTACACTGTGACATGTGTAACAAGTGGATATGTCTCCAGTCCACGGGGAAATCTACAAGACTCTAAAGAAATACGACGACTCGAAATTGAAGTTCAACTGCAAAGAATGTGCTGTGCAAATACCAAAAATAACACAGCTTCTAGCAATAAACTGAGATGTGTCAGCTCTGAATGACCATGTTGCAAGCATCGAAGATGGAAAGCACTCACCAATCAATCCAAGCAGTTAAGAATAAGTTAGATCTAAACCAAGATCAACTGAAAAACTCCCTACGAGAAGAACTCACAAACCTAGTGCTAGCTGAAGTGAAATCACAAATAGAAGCACAATCTAAACAATCCATCCAGCAAACCAACCTTAAGCAACAAACTACACCTGCCTGGAACACCATACCCCTACAAAATGTAACAAGTCTAAACACCATCATATCTGAAGAAATGTGGTGTTTGGGCTAACACTAACAGAGATAAATACCTCGAGTTACCTCCCTTGCCGCAGCCCATAATGACGGAAGTGAGTTTCCGGTCATGCGCAGTGCTAACGATAAAATAAAGAGCACACACGCAGAGAAAACGTGCGAGTCACTTCTTCTCCCAGCGTGAGCAGTTAAACATCATATTTGTCTTCGTCCTTGTTCCTTTGCTTCATCTTCCTTTTCAGTGAGATTCCCACGAGCTGGGTGACACTACATTTTGGTGGTGAGGATGAGGTAGCAACTCCCGTCTTTAAAACAAAGGAATAATCCCCTCAACACACAATGGCTAACTTTCTACCTCCGTTCCCACCATTTCAGATTCACAATGGAGAAAACACAACAGGCGTGAGATGGCGAAAATAGATTGAAAAATTTGAGAATATACTGTGCGCCATGGATGTAGATAACAAGAAAAGAAAAGGGCCATGCTTCTCCACTAAGTCAGGGACAAACTTTTGAAATTGTCGATAGCTGCACAGATGAAGACAAAGGAATCGGAGCGGCACACGTACAAATACCAGCAGATTATGAAAAACTAAAATGTTCGCTGAAGGCGTATTTTACCCCAAGCAAAAACACGTGCTATGAGATCTTCAAGTTTAGACAAGCGAATCAGACCCCTTCGGAAAACTTAGATGCGTACCACACGCGACTACAGAATTTAGCCGTCACATGCAACTTCCAACATGTTGAACGTAAAATTCTGATGCAAATTCTGCAAGGCTGTTCTTCCATGTGGGTCAGATGCAGAGCCTTGAGATATGACTCCACTTTAAAGCAATCTGCTCGACAAAGCAAGAGCTACTGAGCTTCAGCCATAGAGACGCACACAATATCTGGCCAACTAAACTACAATCGGAGCCAAAATCAACACAGAGATGTCCAGAGGCGGCCATAGCAGTCACCAACCAAGTTCAGCAAGTTCGCCACCTCGGGGTGCCAACAGACCATTACCATGGAAACTCAACAGCACATCCTTTCTGTCCAGCCAGGGGGAGGGAATGTAGAAGCTGTTACAAGATAAACCATTTTGCACGGGTCTGCCGGTCATCCAGGCACAAAATCAACCAAATTTCATCGAGTATTCCCGGACCTGTGACTAAGAGAACACCATCCCCATATCCATCCAGTGACAAGTCTGTCAATGGCAGGTGAGTCCAAAAATTTAGTACCCCTGCCATTACTGCCCATATAAACAGGACTCCAATAATGTTTGTAGTTGATACTGGTGCCAGAGTTAACATTCTCACTGGGCAGGACTAGACCCAAGTTACAGAGGCATGCATCCAACATATACACGTACGGGTCTACGCAGGCACTTCCCGACACTAAAATTGCAATCCATACAAACACGAAACTATACGTTGTGGATTCCAGTGGTCCGAACACTCACAATCTTTTGGCCGCTGACTCAGCTCAGGTGCTGAATATCGTCAAAATCACTCACCACACACCAGCCCAGAAACAAAGACAGAATAACGACAGAATAACAGACAACTACATGAGCGCACAACAGGCAAAGATAGATGAGTTGGAAAAGTTAAATCTGAGAAGCACCTCGCCGAAATTGAAAAGCAATTAGACGAAACTCGCAAAAGAAATATGCGGAAAGAAACACAAAGCCAGTCAGACTCTAACACGAAAACAGACTCAACACATACACCAGCGTCAGAAACGGAAATCAAGACAACAAGAAAGATGCAAAACGAAAAGTACACAACAACATCTGTCGGAACAGCACACACACAAAACAATAAATACACACACACAGAACCGTTGGACCCGGGTGGTTACGAAAAAATAAATGCAAAAAAAAAATGCGAAGGGGGTAAACATAAAAATAAAATAAACAATAATGACGGAAGTGAGTTTCCGGTCATGCACCATGCTAACAGTAAAATAAAGAGCACTCATGCGGAGAAAAGGTGCGAGTCACTTCTTCTCTGAGCAATGGGCAGTTAAACATCATATTTGTCTTTGTCCTTGTTCCTTTGCTTCATCTACCTTTTCAGTGAGATTCCCACGAGCTGGGAGACACTACAAGAAGGAGCGAGACAGCATCAAGATCAACCTGGTAATCATTGGATTAACAGAGAAAAACAATGAACAGATAGATATAGAAGCAGCAAAGAAGGTCAATGCTGATGAGCTAGGGATAGATGCAGACATTGAGAAGGTAGTGAGATGTGGCCAGGAAAAACAGCAAACAGGGCCTGAACAAAAACCCAGACCACTGAAACTACTCATGAAAGACCTCAGAAACAGGAAAACAATTCTACATAATGCTACCAGATTGTGACAATCACAAGATGAATATGTCTGAAAATATATTTTCATCAACCCCAACCATACAAAAAAACAACAGCTCGATTAAAAAAAAACCTGCGGGACAGCCTACGCAAATGGAGGCAGGACAACCCAGACAAAATAATCAAAGGTTTAATAGAAGAGGTACAAGAAAAAACATCTCATGATGGAGTTTCTGTGCAGAGTATGTCATAAAGAGGTGGCAAAAACCATAAAGCTATAGAATGTGATATTTGCAAAAAATGGGTACATATTAAGTGTAATAAGTTTGATAAAAACAAATATTACCAAAATAATACAACTGAATGCTTTTATTGTATCAACTGCATATCTGAAACAATTCCTGTAGTGTCTCCCAGCGTCTCCCAGCTCGTGGGAGTCTCACTGAAAGGGAAAAAGATGAAGCAAAAGGAACAAAGGACAAAGACGAATGTGATGTTGACTGATCGCCATCAGCGAAAGAACTGTTCTCGCTTCCGAACGGTCTCTTTATTTTCCCCCGGTTTGCCTCGCGCATGACCGGGGACTCACTTCCGTTTTAGGGGTTTGTGGCAGGGGACGCTTTATGGGTTGGGGACTCACTTCCGTTTTAGGGGTTTGTGACAAGGGAGGTAACTCGTGGTATTTTCTCCCTTGCGCAGCCTGGCAGGACATCACAATTCCATTCTCAAGAAATCGAATGGATAAAAATATATTTGTACTCTCAGACTATCAGCAAAGAATGTTCAATGAACTTAACACTGCGATTAACAATAACGCATTTCATCTGGATACTGAGGATAACTATGAAAATGATGAAATTAGTATTCCTGCTATTAATTGTAAATACTGCAGACTTGATGAGTTTTCTTCTACAGGGTTTAATCACTCAAAAACATTCTCTGTATTACACTATAATATCCATTCAGTCCAACGTCATATAG
Organism: Architeuthis dux; assembly: GCA_006491835.1. Lineage (NCBI taxonomy): Eukaryota > Metazoa > Mollusca > Cephalopoda > Oegopsida > Architeuthidae > Architeuthis > Architeuthis dux. The sequence goes on along the minus strand of VCCN01005986.1, from coordinate 8,119,258 downwards.
AGGAGTTTTGGGTTGCCCTTGAAGTGATGTATTTTAAATTTGACATAATATGCCTTTCAGAATCACTACACAAAGACTCTAAACCTTGAGGTGTATCAAAACCCTCTTGGCATGCCTACCAACTCTGCTAAAGGAGGTGTATTGATCTGTTAAATCAGGAATAAACTTTAAACCACAGCATGATCTTAACATATATAGAACGAGGGAATTAGAATCATTCTTTATAGAGATTAATCACAAAAAAGAAACAAATGACAGTCGGTATCATCTATAGACATCCATGCATGTCTGAAGAGGTTTTCACTGAGGAATATTTGAAGGGTCTGGTCGATAGACTCTCAAATGAAAACAAAAAAGTTTTCACCGTGGGAGACTTCAATTATGATCTTTTGAATGCTTCCACGCATTACAAAGCTTTCAATTTCTTTGATATAATGATGTCAAACTTCCTACTTCCAGTAATCACTATACCGACAAAGATCAACAGGGGTAACAACACATTGATAGACAATATTTTTTACTAATCATTTGCATCCTGACACAAAGACTGGTAATCTTACAGTCAACCTGTCTGGTGGTTATCTTCCCTCATTTATGATAACACCAAGACAAAACCAAAATCATCTTCCGAAAAATCACAACATACACACCTGTAACCTAACAAAACCTTAAATGGGATGAGGTAATTGATATAAATAAAGATGATGCTAATTTGGCAATGGTAAACTTCCTAAGAAAATTCAATGAACTTTTAGACAAACATATGCCACTAAGGAAAATAACTAAAAAACAATTTAAACAAAATTATAAACCTTGGATCTCTAATGAAATCATTGACAAAATCAGGGAGAAAAGTAAAATATTTAAAAAACATAAATAAAGACCGCAAAGTGGAGTTACTTGGCCAGTTCAACGTCATGAAAAATGAGATAACCATCTAACACGCACTGGCAAAAAAGTCTACTACTAAAAATATTTTCCAGAACATAAAAACAATCTTCAGAAAATTTGGAACGGCATCAAAGAAGTTATTAATATAAAATCAAAGATATTTTGATCACCCTACATGCCTTCAAATCGGAGAAAACACCATCACAAATCCAACTGAAATCTCAAATTCATTTAATGATTATTTTACATCAGTAGCAGAAGAGATCATAAAAAAACGTAAATATAATGACATAAAATCGTACTGAGACTTTCTGCCAGAAAAATCTCTTGAAAAATTTGTATTTGAAGAATTCACCGAAAATGAAATTAAATGGAACTCAATAAGTCCTATGGGCCTAATACTACTAATCTTCTCCATTTACTAAAAGATGAAATTTACAGTCCCCTTAGAAAAATATTTAACCTTTCATTTAGGACAGGCAAACACCCTGATGTCTTAAAAATCTCCAAAACAATCCCAATATACAAAAAAGGTTCACGCTTACTAGTTTGTAATTATTGGCCGATATCCCTTCTTTCTAACCTCAACAAAATCTTTGAAAACTTGTCCATACCAGAATCTACAAGTTCCTAGAGGACTGTCAGTGTATATATTCCCTTCAATTTGGATTTCGCAAGAAGCATTCAACGAATCATGCCTTAATCGATATAACAGAAAATATCAGACAAGCCCTTGATAACAAGAAAATTGCTTGTGGTGTCTTTGTAGATCTTCAAAAAGCATTTGATACAGTTAACCACGATATATTGATTGCCAAACTTGACCATTACGGTGTCAGAGGATTTGCAAAGGATTGGTTTTCTTTATATTTTTTTTAAAAAGTTCACAATACGTTTTAATATTGGGATTTAGATCTACTACAAAACCAGTAATGCATGGTGTCCCCCAGGTCTCAGTTCTTGGTCCACTACTTTTCCTTGTTTACATCAATGATCTACACTGTGCAATTAAAAATAGCCAGTTCTATCACTTTGCTGATGACACGAATCTCCTTAATATTGACAGTTCTGCAAAATCCATGTAAAGATCAATTAATGCCGATTTAAAAATTCTTTATAACTGATTACTTGCCAATAAAATCTCACTTAATTGTGATAAAGCAGAAATCATATTCTTTCATAAACCAGGTGAAAAGGTGCCTGATCTAAAGATAAAAATGAATGGACACAGAATTTGTCCATCCAAAAACATTAAATATCTGGGGGTCTACATTGATGAAACCCGCAATGGTGGATTCCACTGCAAAATCTTAACCAAGAAATTGAAAAGAGCAAATGGCATGTTATGTAAAGCCAGGCACTACATGAACGCTGTAGATCTGAAATCTCTGTATTATGCTATTTTCTCATCTCATCTATGTTTGCCAGATATGGGGACAAAGCTCAAATATCCATAACAAAATGGTTTTCAAATTACAAAATAGGGCCATTCGTACCATATCTTTTTCTGACTTTCATGCCAATTGTAACCCTTTATATGCTAATTTCAACATCCTCAAACTTGAAAATCAAACGGCACTGCAAAATTATTTACTTGTACATGACTCATTAAATAAGGTATCCCCACCTTGTCTACAAGAGTATTTCAAATTAACAAATGAAATTCATTCATTAAGTACAAAAAGCTCCAAATTAGGATGCCTCTATGTTCCATCTTGCATAACAACTAGATATGGATTAAATTCAATCACCAAAAAATGCATTACTGTTTGGAATAATTTTACAAGAAAACTTAAAATTGATCTACTTAGCCTATCACGATTTGGACTTAAATCTAGCATCAAATCAATTTTCACTAAATCCTACATCTATATATAAAAGCAACCATGTATCTATATCTAAATCTTCTTATGATTTTTTCCCCTCTTCTAATATGTTCTTCATTGACAAACTCTGCCTTGCTCTTTTGTAAGCACACTTTCCCACAATGCGACTTTGAAGAAAATTTGGACAAATATTTTCTAACTGAACAAATGAAAACCTAAGGGTAATGCTGCTAGAGCAGAACACTGCACAAGCATCACCTATCCTAAAATAAAAAACAAAAACAAAAAACAAAAAAAAAATAAATAAAGGGAGAAAGCATAACATTTGAACATTCTGTTGTGGGTAGCAGTGATTAACAAGGCCAATATCTGATCTTTGCGAAGTACAATAGTTAAAATATATAGCCCATGTAACAAGACTACCTAATTTTTCAGAAAGAATTGCTATTTACCAATGAATGAAAAAAATTCTCTAGAAATCCATGCCTAAAGCTTGAGACAATGTTAGGTTTATCTACCATGCAGAAGAAAATGAGAAATAAAAAGGAGTTCATGTTTTTGATATGCCAACATTATCAGCATATGCAAAAACACTCTAAAGGCACAAAATGTCTAAATGAGGAAATATGATGATGCGGCTAATTTTGACGACATTCTATACAATTTTGCTTACATTATTTTATGGTATTTTTGTTATTACGTACCTACTGCTATTTTCTACTGTACAGTTACTTTAATCAGTTGATATTTTTGTAAGAATACTGTATCGATAAACATGCTACTGTGACTTTCTACCATGTTTTTCTCTTCATGAATTCCTTTATCAATTATTGGGTTATCATTTTTGGGTAAAGAAAGACTTACCCAACATTTGTTTCTTTTCATAAAATAAAATTACCTTTGAGTGTGCAGCTTTAAGATATGAAAATAATTGCATTCAATATTGCAAGACGTATGGTATTGAAACATTACATACGTACTGAAATTTATAACATTTATAACAAGTGTAAACAAAGTTTTGTCAACATAGGCTAAGGCTAGCTTTAAAATAGACAGTACTTGTATAATATTTCTTCATTTCATATTAAAAGTATACTTGCTATGGTATTTTCTGTTAAAAATGCAGAATGCAGACTGAATTGTAAATGATTTTTCAAGTCGTAAACACGTCGTAAGCACGCTTAGGACAAATTTGTCTGTGACTGGACTGAAAGACTTGACAAAATCCAGTTGGCGACCAATCGTAAGTGTGAGTTTAGCTTTAGTCTGCATTTGTGTCAATAATCTAGTTATAAAGCTCCAATTTCTCAAGGGAGATAACTCCAGGTATATTAAATGTTAATTATAGAGTATTCTCCCTTATTTATTTATTTGCAAATAATTATAGTATAAATTCGATAAATAGGAAGTGACTTGACATTGAGCTAAATGGCCGCCGAAGACAGCCTTGAAGCGAGTTTATTTATTTATAAATTTTATATATATAAATTTAAATAGAAGTTCTGGATTTTTGTTGAAAAGCTATTAGATTCCAATTTGTGAATGGTAATAATTGAAACTATTATTTCTATTTTATAAAAGATTTCTAATATTCATCTGTTAAACTTTTCATTGAGACTAAAATTCTTTATAACAGACAGAAACGAATCCATTCATGCCAGGCAATACACTTATCTAGGGCAAAAGCACTTGTGATGCAGTCAGTAACTATAACTTTTCTCAACCAACTTAAAAAGTAAGGAGAGCAAATTTTAAAAAATAATGCAAGCAAGTTATAAATTACAGTAAGCAGATTGGAAAAAAAATAAGGCAAGCAAATAAAAAATAAGGCAAGCAAATAAAAAATAAGGCAAGCAAATTAAAACGACAAGCAAACTGAATCTATGAACATGAGTAATCACATATATACAGTTACTGCTACAATATCTGCAAATGTTAATTTTTTAAGTGAAATTAATTGAAACTTGTCTCTTCATATATTTTTGTGGGGGAACGGTATAAAACTGCCAACACAAACCTTTTTCATTCATGGACCCTTTTGAGGAGACTATATTTTGTGATCCCTCACTCATTGTTATTAAAGCAATAGGTACTAAGATTATACATTAGTCTTTAGTCATCATTTTGCAGTAACTAAACATAGAAGCAAATAAAGACCAAAAGAATTGTCAAAAATTAAGTTTTACAGTGTTTAGTACGAAAAAAAATTATTTTCTAAATACATTACTAAAACATAACAAAAACGAAATTCATTTTTTAATAACATTGAGCCATTATCATTGGATAGAACAAAACATTTTTTTAAATCATTAGTTTCATAATTATTCTTTGAAAATTATTTTCAAATATTTCTGCAGTCCCATATAATCTTCAAACGACTCCCGGAGGGGTTCTGAACAGTTTTTTGAAAGAGTTTTTCAGACGATTGAACTTCTTGTTGTTTGTGTTGTTAACACAACGTTTTGTCGAATCCATTCTCCAGCCTTCTTCAGGTGTACTATCGAATGTCATGGTGGTAAACAGAATTTTTCTCCAATGGTAGCAATGCTTATAATGTAGGATTCAGGTGTTTTTCTTTCTTTACGTTAGACCTTGTTGAGTAGCAGAAGCCACATCAGGTTGAACTCCTCACTTGTCTGACTTATACACTCAGTTGATGTCTGCTGCTTCTTTGATTTTCCTCAGTTTCCAACAGCGTTCCCTGTCTATAATCCGGACTTCTTCCCATAAAGGATAGTAAACGCCTTTCTCTCTCCAAATATGGTCAGCCATTCCACACTTTTCTATCTCACCTTTGATTATAGCTTTTTTATGTTCTTCAAGTCTGACTTTGGCCCGTTTCTCCTGTATAGATCTTTCCACATTTACAGGGAATAACGTACATATAGTTACTGGTCAGCTTCATAAATTGAGTCGAATTCACTCTGGTAAGCAATCTTCGGAGGGTGTGAGAGCTGTGAAAAGAAACCCATCTGTTGAACTACAGGTCCTTTGTATCCTCTCTGCCTTCACATAAGGGATGTGGATCATCTGATCATCTGAAAAACTCTTTGAATGTTAATGACCTTTCTCAAAACTATACACAATATCAATGAATAAACCTAACCCTACCCTAAATCATTTAATTAATCACCACAAACCTCATTTTTTAATTTGCATTCTCTTTGCTTCGTACATCGATAAGTCTGTAGCCTAATAATGAAAAAAGCATTTATTTTACTCAAAAAATATTTATCTTTCAACATAATCTCCTTCCTTGTCAATTTACTTAACTGAGTCACTCTATCCCTCACCACAACTAAAGAACAAACAAGTCTAAAAAAGAGAACTACTTCCTTTCCACTATTAATCACATAGATCAAAGATTATACAGTGAAAATTTCAGATCAAAATTCAGCTAATAACTATGTGTCAGGCTTTGGACTTATTGATCCTTTGTCAGTAACATTTGTCTTAATTCCTGACCACTGACAATCCCTTTCTTCCGAATTTTAAATGTGCAACATACAGATTGAGTGCATAAACCTGCTAAACAAGATTTTGGGTAAAAATTACACAATTCAGTGCTTAATTGTCAATATTTTTTCCTTACCACCAGAAATATTTACTTTGTTACTGCAGAAAATGATTAAAGGTAAGCAGGTGGAGTGCTGGAGTAGTGGTACCGTCAGTGGGCAGCATTAAGAAAAGTCAAAACTCTGCCTAGATATCCCAAGTTCAAATTCAGTCAGCACTAAAATATGTTTATTGTTTCATTTTTTATTTTTCTCTACTATCAGAATTTACTGTGTCATGGTATATGTAATAGAGTGAATGGATGTTTTGACATATTTGTTTCATAAATTCTGCCCATGATATCACAGTTTATATACATAGCTAGTTGTTTTCTTTTTTAACTGCATTTTCTATCACAAATTTCCTTTTATTATTAATCTATTTATTGCATGATAGCATTGTATATCATGTGAGAAATAAAGTTTTGCTGTTGTTATTAAAACTAAATATTGTTATTTTGTAAACCTCAACTTGTATAATCCATTCAACATTAAAATTTAGAAACAAAAGAACATAATCTCACTTTCAAGTTAGCAACTTTTGAGTCTTTCATTTATTAGTTTTATAGATATTCCAATGAAACTTGAATGGGCAAAAACAATCAGACTTAAATTAATTTGTTTTTAAAAATTTTGTTGTTTTTCAGCCCTGATGGAAATGACCCGATATACACCAGCAGGTTAGATTGCAGTAAGTATCCTAATAAACAGCAAGTGCAACGTTTATTTTTTAAAAATAATAGTTAAATTGACATATTTACTGGATGCTTTTTTACTTTGTGTAGTGTTATAAAGTATCTCTTCATGTGAAGGATATTTTGATCTCCTAAAATGACAATGAAAAAATAATTACTTTCTCTAAGACCTGGTTTCCACAACCTCCATCAAAATAGTCTTCTTGGGCATGTATACACTGGCCCACAAAGGGCCACGACAAAAGTTCATGCTATTAGGTTTTAACAGAAGTTCTGTCCGTTTTTTTGTACAGATATTGCTTGAACAGGACAGCTGAAATGACATCCCTATCTTGCTGTTACAGCTAGGGAACTTAGTAAACAATTCAATTGACTGTTCATCACAATTTGAAGAAACTAGGAGAAGTGTCAAAGGTTGGAAAATGGGCCCCACATGACTGTCCAATTTGTGATTTGCTATGGACAGGAGTTGTTACTGGGGGATGAGAAATGGATCCTTTTTCAAAATGTTAAATGCTGTCATTAGTGTCTCAGTCGCAATGATAGACCGGTGCCCTAGCCAAGAGGATACCGTAATCTGAAGATCTTGTGGAGTGTTTGGTGGGATATACAAGTGTAGTGGTCATATTTTCTTAAAGTACTAAAATAGGGCTAAAAATATCAAGCTGGCTTTATTACCTTGACGGGGCCAGCTCTGAACCCTATGAAGTACAAAACTAAGTATTACTCTTTCTTTTTCGTGATGCAAGCACGACTATAAAAACCTTAGTTTTACAATAGTCCTGGCCTTTTCAGCCTGCTCCCACAGCATTTTCCCCAGGGATTGAACTCACAACCACCTGGTAACTATATTGTCTATAACCAGGTCTTTACACCAGGTAACTAGATGCACTTAATCAATGCTTTGATCCACTAGGCTATATTCCTGTATTGTGAATATAACAACCATGATGAGGACACTAGTCCAAATAGATTAATATATAAGCATGACTTACTATTTGGTATGTATATATATATATATATATAGAGAGAGAGAGAGAGAGAGAGAAGTGCTTGGGTGGAATCCGCCATAGGGTTCGTGAAGTTTTAAGGAAAAAGGAAAATAGCCAGGCTTGGGTTTAGGTGTATTTATTTTTTGTCATAGGTTTGTTGACATAAAAATAGTAAATTTGCCTTAACCGGTTTCACTGTGTGTGTTGTCAAAAGGCGTTTGTAGATGTCTGCTCTTGCTGGTGAAATTTCTGCTGCTTTTATAAGTCAGTAGTGTAATTTAATATCTGTGTTTTGGTCGATTTGTTTTGCTTGGGTGATTACCACTCATGCTTTTGCTTCTTTATCTCCTCTGGGGGATTGTGGATCTTTGGCAGGTGAAGAATGTCTTGGGTCCTTGAAAAATAAAAAATAAAAAGTAAAAAATAAAATATAAAAAATAGGGAAATAAAAGGTCTCTTAAAGGGGCCAAAATGGGTTTTTATGGTCTGTTTGGTCAGAGCAGGAGTCACTGGTCCTCACATCATGCTGCAATTTGATATCTGTGCTATCTAGGTCACAGCTATCCCTTGATTTAAAATGTAGAAGTGTCCCGGGGGATTGAAGATTTAGACAACTGAAATAAGGAGTTGCAAATTTAAGAATATAGGAATTGAGGGTAACTGTAAGGAAGTAAGTAAAAAGTCAGAATTCGATATATAAAAGAATCTCTTAAAGGGGTCAAAATGCCACAAGACAGTTAATCAATCAAAGGAAGAAAATACATATAATAAAAGAGTACATACAATAATAGAAACATATACATTCATATACATATATATATATATATATACACACATATATATACAGAAAATATTTACCCCTGTTGATTGATCAACCAGTTATAACTCATAAGTCTAGACTCAACCATTAATACAAAATTCTTTCAATAATTGGGGAGAATAGGAGATGAACTGTGTATGGTTGTGACGGGGACCATTGTTTAGGGTTAAAAATGTATTGATTTGAAATTTTGTAGTAGATGCGATGAATCCCTATGGTTGTTTATTCAGAGTGGGCTTGAGGGCCCTAATAAAGTGTGACTCCCTTCTTCTTCTTTGGAGAATATTATCTGTGTTCATCTTGTAGAATGGAAAGACTGAAAATTTAGGTTCCGGAGAAGAACATTTGTCTATGTGTTTGCTGACTTGAAGGATGCATGTAGACGGGTCTCTGATTTGTTGTCTATGTAGAGTGATCCTATTTCTAAGGATCGATGTCTCGCCAACATATTCCTTGTCACAACCTCGGCAGATGATAGCATAGATAATGTTGTTAACGTCACAGGAGATGTTGGATTTAACATTGAATGTTGTGCCACATTTGAAGGTATATTTACTTCCTTCTATTAAATGTACACATAGTCCACAGTTAGGTCGAACGTGGCTCTTGTGAGTAGTTTTTTCAAATTCGGGGGTTGGCGAATTGCTAGTGATATTAGAAACTGTCAACATAGTCAAAATATATTTATTCAGTTTTTAAGTGATTGTGCCGGGCGTACAGACCACACCAATGGAGTTAGAGGGCTGAAAATTTAAACATTTACTCCTTAAAAAAAGTTTTCTTTTGTTTTTTGAAAATAATCCCTCAAAGTATGTTTTTAGTGGGGGATTCAATTTACAATTGTAGATTTATGCTAAATTGGTCCCTTAGTTTGTGTCTGGCAGCATTCACACTTGTTTTTTGAAAATTCAGACTTTTTAGTTAACACTGCCGAACAAAAGGTGAGTTATTTATTCATTGATCACCCCACCCCTTTTTCCAATTTTTTAATTGATAACCCCCAACAAGGCATGCTGCCAAAAGATGTTGGTCATATATATATTATTGATAGTTGTATATCCAATCGACAGAATATGATAATTATAATGACACTTATTAGTTAGAGCCTATATTTGCCCGGAGTCGGTGTGAGCAACTACTAAACGGAGAGACCAACCAAGCGTAGGATAAAAGACTCCTGTCTATCATCTGAT